>JBAJNP010003457.1:24670-39558 GCA_036877545.1 Yasuhikotakia modesta
AGCATATGCACTGTTAAATCATCCACCCCTAATTTCCTGCTGCCATTTCAGCTGAAAATGAAAAATGATGATTTACAGACCGTGATTATTGTCCAAAATGTAAACAGTTACTATAGGTTATTGCTGTCAAACATTTTATTAAATTGTTATAAAGCAAGTTTTGGCAACAACACTCTGAAATGTATTTGGTTTCATTTCACAAAAAGTCAGAGTCAGTGTCTTCCCTCCTGTGTAATTGAGGTCAGTAGCTGTGGGGAATAAGGAGATATTTGGATCAATGGCCAGTTTTGTATATTTAGTATTTATTTAGCTGATGTAGGATTTCTTTCTGTAACTTTGCACCTCTGACACCTGTGTATCTTTTTACATATTTGCTGTATGTTCTAACAATCCTATACACAAATCTCTACACAATTCCTATTTGCCTTGCCTATAAATTCCTGATCATCCTGCGTTTTCCTTCATTTTCAAGAACTTGGTGCTATTTTTGTATTTTACAGCTTCGTCCAGCACAGAAGGCTTTTATCATAAATCCTGCCTTCACTACTTTATCATTATTGGATATCTGTACAAAATAATTAGCTGGCCTAGAAAGATTAATTCTTGCAGGAGTGGATGGGATAGTTTTACAAGAGGCATAACAGCTGGCCCTGATTTACAACCTTTAAAGAAGAGCCCAGTGAGCATGCAAACGTAGTCTGCTTTTAAACATTATCATATTTTACTGCAAAGAGTGTGGCTGTATTTCAAGGTCATTATCATATCAAGCGTGTGTTAGTGTAAATAGTGTGGTTGATTCTTGTCTTTAATGAAGAAATTCTGTTAAGCCTGATTAATTCATTTTTGCCATCTAAAATAAAAAAAGGAATTTTAAAGAAAAAATATTACCATGAATGTGATAAATTGTAGATTATTTATTTGTTTTTTACAAAAACACACATTCTTGATCCTTGCTTTTTTCCATGAACACTTTTAGAATTATTTTAATGAATCTGTATTTGCAAAGGAGTGAAATAGGAGTGAATTTTTAGTCACGTGTTAGAAATGAGGCAAGGGCAGAAAGTTCTTTTTTAAAGTTAAGCACATACTCTTTGCTCTATGCACCCCAAGTTTAATTCATTGCCCTAAAATTTGCTGAATGCTGTGACATGGAAATAACTGTAATCTCGTTAAGGACCTTTGAAGGATGTCTTTACATAATATGAATAATGCATGTTACATATTTACATTTACTTTGTTAGGTCTGCTTAAAGCACTATTTTTATACTTTTAACATGTTTACTTTTCACTTTGTTGTATATTATTTTTGTGTTCAGCTTTCTTATTCTCAGTCAAATTTCTTAAATTGTTTTGTTTTATAGTGCTGCATGACATTATATACTATATAGCTAAAAATGGTCTATATATAGGTGCTTTATTTTGTGATTTAAGGTGGATGTACACATTCTTCACACATTCACATTCTTACACAACCCCAACCCTTATCTTATTTTGTTCCTTAATTACTTCCAATTATGTTTTATTTCTTCTTTCACCCCTTCACACAAAACAATCCTGCAGTGAGCACTGGAGCGATTTCTCACACCCTGGTGTGATGGCTGTTTCGCTTAATGATTTGGGTGATCTAAGCACAGTATTTAATTTATGATGGCAACACTGGTTCTACGGTCAGGCAATTGTGGCTGTGCTACATTGTCTCTCTGCCTGTCATTATCTTAAATGGTGACCCCGCAGGAATCACTGGTCTGTTTACGACCCTGAAGCGGACTGCTAGTTTACTAATGGAAGGTGGCTCACCTAAATAAAGTCTAATGGCTCATTTAATCTTTCCTGTGGTCACGTACAAAGACGAGCTGAGAGGTGGGCTAGAGATTCCAGCTCACTGGGTTGTTTTTATTTTTTCTGTTTTATGAGTCCTGGTGGAAATTTGGGAAGTTTAAGGTTTATGGGCAGGAAACGCGGTTATTTGAACATTTAAGATGAGTGTCTCTGAGGCACATTTGACTAGACATGTTTGTGAATCATGGTTAGTAAAGGCTTAATACTAGACTAGATGGTGTTTAGTCTCCTGAAATTTGTCTTTTAGCTGCTAAAAAAACCCCTGTTTTTTTACACTGTCATTATGATTTATCTGTTTTAGGCTTTTGTACAGTTTGGCCTTTAATGCTCGTTTTTTGAGACACCTCTGGCACTTAATCGCATCCATGAAAACTAAAATTATCACAGGGTGAGTTTGACATTTTCTTTTTGTTATAACTGACCCTGACAGTGCTTAATATTATATTCAAAAATATAAGATAAATATTTAAAGAATTTATTTTTGTTCTGTATTCCCTCTCCTATTTGGTGTAGGTCTATGGTTCCTCTGTTGCAGGTGATGTCTCGAGGATCTCCAATGTCTCCAGAAGACTCCAACAGGATCATCCCTCTCTTCTATCTCTTCAGTTCACTCTTCAGTCATTCACTCATTTCTGTTCATGATAGCGAGTTCTTTGGCAGCTCGGTGGACGGTAATAACATCAATAACATACATTCTCTGCATGAATCTAGGAATTTCTGTATAGAGTATAAACTAAAGTCTTCTTTATCATTTATTTGGGCAGGTCAGAGCCAGCCGTCCATGATGCCCTTCTCTTTGGCAGAATTAGTGACTTTGTCTCGCTGTTTACGGGACGCGTGTCTGGGCATCATTAAGCTGGCATATCCCGAGACTAAGACAGAGCACAAAGAGGAGTATGTAGCAGCGTTCCGCAGCGTCGGGGTGAAAACCAACAACCAAGTGCAGCAGCGCATTCAAGCTCAACAAAAACGATGGGTTCAGCTCTTTAAGGTGATCATCTCGGATTATCATATCTTGCTAAAAGTAATGCAGAATTCACTGAGGTAGCTTAAGTTGTAGATGATTAAACATTATCAGTACGGAGAAAATTTGTGTATGTTTTATAGCTTTCATCACTGCTAATAATATCTTTAGTGGATGATGGGGATTATTTTAGGGACACAGTATTAGCAGTGCTAACGATGTCTTTGATGGTCTAATTAGATTAGTTGACAGTTAATGAGGCGAATAGTCTCAGCATCTGTTGAGGCCATCAGTGCCGATCAGCCAAGCAGGAGGACCACTCACTCGGGAAATTAATAGGTTGTTTGCCAAGAGTAAGTGAACTGAATAACAGCATCAGGATATTAGTCAGTTATCTTCACTATCTCTCTCCCTACAACATCCTCTTCCTTACCTCACTTCCAGCCCAGCATTGTTTACCATCATCTCGTCAACTTTCAACTATCTATATTATCTAAACTGTCTATATTATTATAATCATCTTTAAATTGCCAGTTCTCTCTCTGCCTGTTAACATTTATTTATTGACCTTTTCCTGTCCTTCCTTGTAATAAAATCTTTTTTAGGCTTTGCAACATTGTCAGTTAAAGAATATTGTTTAATATTTTTATATTTAAATAATAAATTATTGTGTTTTTAAGTTTCAGAAGAAACTTAGTTTTTCTTAATTTAGTAAAAACCTTTTCATTCCTTAGTGAACCACTCCAGCTTTTCATGTAATATTTTTTAATGCAAAAAAGTCACCAAAACCCATAGATGTGTGCACCATATATAATAACATAGTTGCTGTATACACAAATGTATACAAACTTTTTTCTTTTGCAAACATTTTTATTCAATGTTTGACTTCTCGAATCGAGGTAGTAGTATAGCATAGAACAGGCGTACAAGGAAAACCACAAAAGATGGCGGCAATCGCCTCCTGTCAGCTAAAACGACCCATTAAAGAAGTAAGAGGCCGAGAAACGCATTTCCCAAATTGAATGTGCAATTTACAGTCAGCTCTAACGCTGTTGACCCCTCACGCACTAATGTTTGCCTCCAGCCCTGGGCCGTCCCTCCGGATGTTTTATCACTCCTATTGTCGAGCTATCTATTTAATTGAAAGAAGTTAATTGAATGAAAATGATCAACTAAGCTTGTATTAATATTGCTAATGGAACTTTCTTCTTGGCTGTGTTTGGAGAGGGATGTCACCGCCGGAGTTTTGGAAAGACCCATTAAGGCCTGCACTTAACCCAGTGGGCTAATTAACCAATGCTTATTCATTCCACTTAGACAGGAAGAACCTTCGGACCCTCTGCCCCACAAAGCTACCTAGAACAGAGTTTTGCACTTGCCGTTATTACAGAGTCTCTGGAGTTAGCATGCCGTGGTGAAAGATTGATAGGCGTTCCTTAGAAATGGCCTGCTAGAGGTTCGTTTGACACTGTGGTGTGAGAAGCTCCCTGCATGAGTATTAAACAGGAGTGTAGATAAGTGAATTCAAATGAAGCAGACTGCTAGAGATTATGTAATGCTTGAAGAAAATAACATAAAACCCACAATAAATTAGTGGAATAAAGGTTCTGTTTTTTTTTATTATTATTAAAATATAGACCATACAGAAAATATTAATTTGTTTGATGCCATATTTTAGCACATATATTTTTATTTACATTTTTATTTTAGCTTAAAAATGTATTTTTAGCATTTTTATCTTTATATTTAATTTGTCATGTAATATTGACAGGTTTTTCATATTACACTAACATTATGCTTTGGATGTGTTTTATAAAAGGTGATTACCAACCTCGTGAAAATGTTGAAAGCCCGAGACATTCGAAGACCATTCTGTCCTTCGGGTCATTGGCTGTCTAATGAGGTCAACATCAGGGCAGATAAGGTATTCATAATTTAAAAACTAAAAATCTGTATGGAACTGTATGTTTGGTTAAATAAAAAATGAAAAAATGTTTTTAATGGATGTATGGATACACTGTTTAAATGTATACAGTAATATTGCTTTGTTACATTCTGGTAATGGGTGGAATATGTTATAAAATAAACAAATATATCTTATAATGTATGTTTGTGTGTTGTAGGTCACTCAGCTGTATGTACCTTCTGCAAGACATGTATGGAGAACTAGGAGAATGGGACGTATAGGACCACTTCAGTCCACATTAGATGGTAATACCTGATATAAACTCCACATTTTTACATCTTTTTTTAATTCATTTTCGAAAAGAGCAAATTTATTGTAAATGCATCTAGTCTAGAAGTCTCTTTTGAATGATAAAATGAACAACAGTATAAATAAATAACACCGCTTTGATTTCATGAGGCCATGTCATTCCAGAGCACAGTGGAACACTATGGAGAGTGTTAAATCTAACTAGTACATGTGCATCTGATCTTTTCCATGCTACTCTGGTGCATATGTGCTTAAATATTCAATTAGCCAAAGCAGGACACATCTGGCCTCCTGTTTGTCCGGACCTTTTTCATTTCCCTAAATGGACTTGTGCGGTAGTGACGAATGGCTTCTGTATTGACCATGCTATGCCATATTTCTCCACCACGATGGCCCCTTGATGGCCGGCTTTGTAGAAAGAGAGAGGACTGACTAATTGAGTAGAATTGTTCCACCATGCTAGCAACGTATTAGATGAATGACGCTTCTCATCTGCTGCTACGGCAGTTTTTTTTCCTGTGGTTGAAACGTTTGTAGGACGGAGTTTTAATACAAAACAAACGTCCCTGTAATGGAGGGAGTGGACAGGTGGATGGGCAAATTGCTGCTGAGTTAATTAAAAGTGTGTGGCAGGGAAGACAAAGACTGGATTGAGTGATCTTTAATGGGATGGTCTGTAAATACCGCATTCAGCAGGGTTGAAGTGGACCTCGCTCAAGGTTGCGCATGTGTGTAGGTTCAGATAAAGTAGGTCATCCAGACCATTTAGTTTAACTGATATTAGCAATTTCTGTTCTTTTGTATAGTGTGCGCTAATGTAATAGCATGTTAAGATGAGAAGGATTTTTGCAGGTTGACTGGCAGTTTGTTTATCTGGATGATGAATAGAGAGTGTTAGAGATTGACTGTCAGCAGGATGAATGAAGATGAAGGCTTTATTAGCCAGATGAAATCTGTGCTTACAGAGTGAATTTCTTGTCAGTGCTGTATCCATTGTTGTTTTTGTCACTATGCCTATATGATCTGATTAATAAATTAATGGGTAGCTTTCAAAAAGTAAAAAAAAAAACACATTATTAGACAACTATTTACATGTTTACTTGTAAAAGGATTTCGGTCAGAAGTGTAGTTACATTCAGGTACTTTAAATGTTAAAACAAATTAGCAAAACAGTGTTCACAGTTATAAATGTAAGTTCATAGTAGTTAAAGGCACCTGTTAGAAAGTGGGACCTTGTTGTTGTTACAAAATAACAGTATTTTGTAATAAGGTAAAAAGGTGTTTTAAAGAATAAAGTCTTACTGAGTTTTACTGAGTTTTTTTATTAATTTTTTTACCACCACAGTTGGACTGGAACCTCCACCACTGTCAGTATCAGAGGAAAGACATTTGGCAATCTTGACTGAATTGCCATTTGTTGTGCCGTTTGAGGAAAGAGTGAAGGTAAGGCAGCTGCCCCTGATGTTAAAGTGTTTGTTTCAAATTCTGCTGATACTGGGCTGATCAGCAGCATTGAACGTTGATAGTGCTGTGTTCAGTCTATATGTGTTTGTGTGCTTTAGATATGTGAACAATGTAAATGAAATGCATTCTGTATTCAATCACTTTGACAAGATTGTGACATTAATTAGCCCTTGAATTTTTCTCAACTTTTTTCTTCTAACTTGTCTTATTCTGTCAGATTTTCCAGAAGTTGATTTACGCAGATAAGCGGGAGGTGCAGGGGGATGGCCCTTTTTTGGATGGTGTTAATATAACCATTCGACGGAACTACATCTATGAAGACGCATATGATAAGCTATCGCCTGAGAATGGTAAAGAAATATAGATTTCTCATCCTAAAATATCAGATCAGGTTTTAAATAATAGAATGCTTTACCTTTTTATTACATTTTTTTTTTACAAATGACACTTTTTAAATACAGTTTTGGTTCTCCTAGCATTTGTGACAGGGTCACTTTCTTCTCATTTCAGTTAAAGAGTAATTAAAGTTATGCCACTCAACTGGAATTAACAGTCTTTAAATTTTAATATTTGGGTTTCTTTCTTATTGCCAGTCAAATCTAAAACAAGACTTAAAAGATCCCTAAAAAGATATGACATAGACACACTACCTGGTTGCAATGATAAACATGTATGTCTAGCAAGCTGTTGTTGAGATTTATGGACTGTGATTAATTTTGGTAATAGATGACCTTTTTGATTTTGAAATGTAACTAAGGTCAGTGTGTGAGGTTTTATGTTTAGGGAAATATATTTTCAGGTGGCATTTTTTCTTTTACATCAGTTTAAATAAAGATACATGTAGTGGACTAGCATTTTATTTAATTGTGGGTTGCTATAAAGTAAGTGTTAATGCAAACAAATATATATTGTGCTCAGTATTCCTCATTTCAGTACCTAAATAGTGCTTAATTTCAGTAGATTCATTGGTAATTTTAGCAGTTTTATGTTTCTTATGGTCTCTCACTATTTACCTCTATTTCAGAGCCTGATCTGAAGAAAAGAATCAGGGTTCATCTGCTCAATGCTCATGGGTTGGATGAAGCTGGCATTGATGGTGGAGGAATATTCAGAGAGTTTTTGAATGAGCTGTTGAAATCAGGTTTTAACCCAAACCAAGGCTTCTTCAAGACAACGAATGAGGGGCTTCTGTACCCGAGCCCCACCGCAGAGATGCTCGTGGGAGAGTCCTTCACTCGTCACTACTACTTTCTCGGCAGGATACTGGGAAAAGTGAGTCACTCTTAACTAACTAATGTATTACATACATTAGCCCCTTGATTGCTATGGTGATACACAGAAATAAAGATTAAAGAAATTAAAATAAAATAAATGTAACCATCTGCTAAACCTTCTTAATACGAATTTGCAGTTTGCAATGCGATACTTTCTGTATTGGCTTTGTATTAGCTTCTCTGTCTTTCTGGCCCTTATAGTAGTCTCCACCTGTCTTTCACTCACACTCTGAAACACAAATGGGGTCATCTGGATCAATGCTGAAGTTCAAATGTCAGGTTTAATCAGTGATCTCAGGCTGAGTGGCCAAGTTATTGTTATAAATCCATGCATTTTATTTATGAGGTCATTGAAGTTTAAAGTCAAGTTTATTTGTGGCCTTTGATCCAAATATTATTTCCTTGTTTAGCTTTACAAAAAGGCATTTTGTAAAATGACGTCAGAGAAACCTCCTTTAAAATATTAAACATTTATTGTTGCATGTAAATCAGACCATTTACTCACAGTTGCATTACTTTGTCCAATTGTGTCCAGCACAAAGCATAGAACACAAATGAATAAAAATGTAAACATAAATAAAGCTGTACTGATGATGAGTTTAACGGACAGACATATTATGCAATGTTATGGTATTTAACTGGTCATTTTAATATTGGAGAGGGCATTGTCTTAATGCAAATACAGTAATAATATATAGTTAGTGTAAGTTATTGTAAATGGAGAAACATATTTAAGGCATTAATCACATTATTAAGATTTACAGTTGGCTGTGCAAAAAAGATGCATACAAATTTCTCAGCTGATTAAAATGGTTGATTAATAAGCATAAAATATGACCAGAAAGCACTTAATGATGCCCAGTGTTTTCCTATTATTGTTACCCCCTGCGCCACTCTATATTGTTTTGGCCATCTCTTGTGTGTCCACTAGCTGGTATTTATTAGCCGCTAATGTTTTTAAAGTTTCATTAATGCATAGGCTCAGGATTGTTTATCGCAAGACGCATTGACTGGGGGAAGGGTAGATGAATTACCTCATGCCAAGAAGCTCGCTGCTCAATTAGGCTACTCCATTAGCCCATGATTCTCCATCTCTGTTTGTGTGGCCATCGCATTTGGCCATAGACGCTAAATCAGCTAGCATCATAAATAACCTCCACAGTGCCGTTGGTAATAGAGTTTTGATCTGTTTTACAGTCACGGGCATCAACACCACTTGCGAAGAGGCAATTCAGGCCACTTATTAGAGAGCTATAATGAACACACACATACACACACACCTTGTACGAAGCAATGGACATAACCGAACTCTTACAATGAGAAATAGCTAGCCCCGCCCCTCTACTTTCCTGATCTTATTCCATTCAATTGCCCTCACTTCTTAGTAATGGCCAAAGCAATTAAGGTGACGAGATTAATTTGAATTTGACTTTCAATTAACCCTCCTTCTCTCTCCATAAATATGTTTGAGAGTGGCAGACTGAGTGCGATATTGATATTTGTTTAGTGCAGTTATAAAGATGACCTGCATAGATTAAAATCACTGTTAATGTGTGGTGAAGCACACAAACACAAAAACTTTTCAACACCAGGTGTTATTCAGGCGAATATGAAAGCGTAACAGTTACTTATTTACCACTTGCTCAATGTTCATACTTTTGTTGTCTCTACTGTTCAGTAGTTACTATTACAGTTTATATGTGTGTTCAGATTATGTAGAGATCAGATTTAGTGTCACTTTCAGTTCGTAACATCATTTAGTACACCAAAACACCATTTAGTAGACCAAGTGTTGATGCAAACATTGTTTACAATCCCCATTCATTGCTTTAATTTTAACAGTCTTAAATACAGTGAGTTTTTAGGTCATTCACAAAGGTAACGCTACAGATCTGTAGTTCAACAAGCAGCGTTTAACTGTTCCTCTACAAAGGGCAACAGGGAAGGTCAGAACTTCTGATTGATGGCAAGTGTGTTAAATTTTTTATTGATTCTTAATGCTGTAAATTAACAAATTTATTTGGCAGAAACAGAAGGCAGCTGCTAAGTTGTTGGCGTTTACTCTCCTGATAGTGCCACAATTTGCATTAATTGCATTGCCACTGCACTCACTTATATTAAAAGGCCTGGCCATTCATTAATCCTTTTTATCCCAAGTCATTTTGGCACAATTTCTGGCAATAAACACCCATAAATAACTTGAAGGCTTGAAAAATAGTCTGCGTTGTACCTCCATATCCTTATTGCGGCTTCTTCCCAGGAGCAACGTTATTGATATGTTTCAAGAGGGCACAGCACATATGTTCCCACAACAGGGCTCGTGGGAAGAACGATGCTAAGTGGATTATTTTGCTGAAAAAAATGCTCCATGTTTGAAGTTACACTATTAGCCTGTTTAGAAAAAGCTCTGATTTATGGCCTGTTTGTGTTTTAGATGCATCCATTATGGAAATTTGGGAAATTTATAAACCATTTTGCTTATGTGGTCGAAGGATTTTAGTGCAATCATTTATTCAGGGCCTGTATATTGTAATGCCCTCGGATATGGTCTTTTTTAGGACTGTTGCAGTATGTTCATCATTATGACTCACCATCCTTGTGCTTCTTAATGGAACAACAGGTTAATGATACAAATTGAGCTTGAAGTTTGGGCTGAAATATAGCAGCAGTATATTTATAGTTGATGTATTTGAGACAAATTATTGTCTTAGTGATGTTTTCAACGATTTTGCCATCTAATGTTGGTTCAACTCATTGGCTGACTGCACATTTCACAATCTTCATAGAGTGTGGTAGTTTAGCATTGTTTGTTATCTCTTTCTCCCCAGGCACTGTATGAAAACATGCTGGTGGAATTGCCATTTGCCAGTTTCTTCCTGTCGAAGCTCTTAGGCACCAGTGCTGATGTAGATATCCACCATCTGGCCTCTTTGGACCCAGAGATGTACCGAAACCTGCTTTTCCTCAAGAGCTATGAAGGTGATGTGGAAGACCTCGGCCTTAACTTCACTATAGTCAACAATGATCTTGGGGAGGCTCAGGTGAGACTAGACCAACCCTCTGTTTCTCCTCTATGCTCCTTTGCTGGTCTTTTGTCATGTTAATAATTGATCTGACTGGTGTTAGTCTTTGCAGATGGAGATAAAGCACGTCTCTGTCTAGATCTCTCTGAAAGAACTTTGTTGACCAGCCTAAACATACCTGCTGAAAGGAAGCTGTTTAGTATGATATTAGAATGAATCATCCAGCAACTCCTCTTGTACTGTTTTTGCTCACTACTTAATGTGATATCTCCCATAAATCCTTATAAAGAAGGTTTTAATTTCTTCACTTTACGCCCTATTAGTGAGATGAGGCATCAAAAGGGTTCCTAAGTGTTCCTGTCTGTCACTTTCAGCACTTCTGTCGCAGACGCTGCTCTTTACACTTCCATCTATTTGTTCTTTATTCAATTCCAGGTGGTCGAGCTCAAACCAGGGGGAAAGGACATCCCGGTAACTACGGCCAACAGGATAGCCTACATCCATTTAGTGGCCGATTACCGTCTGAACAAACAGATCCGAGCGCACTGCCTGGCCTTTCGACAGGGCCTGGCCAACGTAGTCAGCCTGGAGTGGCTGCGCATGTTTGATCAGCAGGAAATTCAGGTAGCACCTTACTCACACACACACACACACACACACACACACACACACACACACACACACACACACACACACACAAGATATGTATAAAAGAGATAATGATCCAGCAGGTGTTTAGACACAAAGAAATCATTTTTGATATAAACAATCACTTAAATAATGATCTCACATAGTCAGTCTCATTCTTAAATTCTCATTTTTCCTCGTGCCTGGTTTTATGCTTTTTATTTCACATAAATTAGGAGATTTATGTTTCTGATTTAATGCAAGACATCATGTCCACCTATATTTTCAGGTACTGATTTCTGGTGCACATGTGCCTGTCTGTTTGGAAGACCTGAAGAGATTCACTAACTACTCAGGTACTTCAAGCAATTTATATATTTCACTGTATTTTTAAAATAAAATTATTTATTTGACATTTTTTATTGATTTAAAAATAGCCTTTTTTCTTTTTTTATGTATGTTGTGGTATTGTTGGTTTTATGTTTTTGATACTAATGTATATATGATCCCTTAGGCTTTACATTTATAAAACTGAAGCATTTATAAAATGTAATGGCCAAGAGCTGGAGGATCATGTTGAGATATAGATTTAAACAAGTTGTTTAAATAAATCAAGTCATGATTTATTGAAACAAAGTAAATGATGATTTGGAAATCATACATCTGTGTTGAATTGTTTTTAACTGTTGCCACAATACTCAGGAGGTTATTCAGAGACTCATCCAGTGATCAAAATCTTCTGGGACGTGGTGGACAGCTTTAGCGACGACGAGAAACGCAAACTGCTCAAGTTTGTTACAAGCTGCTCGCGACCTCCATTATTAGGCTTCAAGGTTAGTCACATCAGTTAAAATCAATGAAGATTGATTTGGTGTGATTTCTGTTTTGCTGTGTCTGGACTTCTTACAGATTAGTTAATGTTTTATCTGAGAATTTGAAAAGGCTTAGATGGGAACACTGAAAACATGAAATGTACAGACCCAACCCAATCCTACATCTGAGATGCATTAAAATGACTCTCAGCTCTGTTATCTTGTGTGGAGTTCAAGTGAAGTTCATACCAACTCACACCTGGTGGTGATTTTTGTCCTGTATTCTTTATATTTATTCAGAAAAGTTATCGAGATTCTTACCACAAAGATGTCTACTACTACCCCTACAAGGTGTTTAACCTTAACAGGGAAATAATGAAATGAGCAGAATATGTTTTGTTGCGGCATATCGTCATACATTTGCACTTGGGTGTATTAGCAAATAACGCTCATTGTAACAAATCATTTTCACATCATAATAGCTATCAGGATAGGGCTTATCCTGGCCTGTGTTTGTGCTGGAGAGGTTGTGACCTGTCATTGTAATGTTATTTGAGGCTTTGCCAAGTGCCACTGGGTGTGTATGATCCATCTGTCTGATAAAAACTTGCACTGTTGAACTTCAGATGGCTTTTGCTTAGTGTTGACTGTCTCTAGGGTGTAATTAAAACTGACAGCAAAATATAGAAAGAGTGAATGGTAAATATACTATACACACCTATATAAAATGGGTTATTATGGCAAATTACATGGTCGGCTTCTAACAGGTTGTTTAACAGGTTATGTGTCAACCACCAAAAATGTAACAAATCTTTTTCCAGGGTATAAAATTATTACACTCACTACAATGAGTAAATCAGGAATATGTTTTTATGTCTGTGTTTTAGACTAACCAGGGACAGTAATTGTTATTTTATAGACTTTATAGATTATGTATTTTAATAGCTGTCATCAGTTTAAAGCGGATTACTTTAGCCTATATGAATTTGGGTGGGGGACAAATCATGGTTTGTGAGCTATTCCACAGATATGTGTTACTGCCAAAATTAAAGTGGGGCTGTTTAATGAATTTGACTTTGGTGCAGACGGACTGAGGGATGGATGGAAAGGAGGAGTAAGAGAGAAATAAGACAGAGAGACAGATCAAGGGGAGATGGCCTCCCACCTCGTCTGCTTCTCCAGCCAGCTCAGCCTTAATTAGGTGCCGTTAAACACCCCAGAATTCATTAGGGGAGAAATAGCCCTGTCACAGAAAGCTATTTAAAAAAGATGATAGATACTCTTTTCTCAAAATGATGGCTCCCACCATGACACTTCCTCGATAAGCAACGATACTTTAATTCCTTAATTGTTAGAAAAATTGGCCTGTTAAAGCAGGTTTAATCAGGTTCATTTTGGGGTGAGCCTTGTAGTCACTTGGTTTTAGGCCCCGCAACTTTCATCACGTCTAATTTGTTTATTATTTCAACAGTCTTCATAGGTCTTAAAATGTGTTGCATCTTTTATCAGGCTGTTGTTTGCCGATTGAGCTGTTACTAAAATGGCTTAATTAATGTTATCAGCCCCAGTGAAAAGTTAATGTTTTACCCAAATTTTGCTGACTGTCTTCTTCTTTGTCTGTAGGAGCTTTATCCAGCCTTCTGCATCCATAATGGAGGTGCTGACCTGGAGCGTCTCCCCACCGCTAGCACTTGCATGAACCTTCTCAAGCTGCCTGAGTTCTGTGACCCTCAGCAAATGAGGAGCAAGTTACTCTATGCTATCGAATCCTCTGCTGGCTTTGAGCTTAGCTGAGGTATAAATGCTCTCCTTGATGGCCTTGGAACCCAGACAAGAAGCTGTGGCCTTTGTCGTGGTGATCAGACAGAAAGTGATCACAATGGGCAAATAGGGTGTCTGCTGTGGATCTGCAGTGATTTGGAGAAGGTTGCGATAAAAAAGGAGCATAAAAAAGAAATTCAAAAGGACAATTTGAAATTGTGGCATGGGCAACGATGTGCTCTGTTTTTTTAAAAAATAGAACTTGTATGTAAAAGAGCATATTTTATAGACCCAAAGCAGCATTCAAGAAGGCATCCACTGAATTAAAACACCAACATTCAGATGTTCATGTTCAGTCTTAGAGAAACAGTGGAGAGTAAAATTAAAATGGCATCACAAAGTTGATTTTACTTCATTTTGCATTGGTAACACCTGAGTTGGCTATTTGTTGTTTTAAGATGTTTTTACGGTTTCAACTGCTCTTTGTCACCATAGTGCAGCATATATGTGCGTCTGCTAATAAGGATGCATGCATTATCCTTGCTGTCCTAAAAAAAGGGTCAAACATAAGCTTCTCCAAAGTAACAGCATGCTTGAAACAACTTCAATACAGTAGCAATACTTAAGAGTTGGCTTGAATGAAAGGTATAGTTCGCCAATAATTTTTCCAAACCTATATGTCCTTCTTGCTTCTGAGAAATATAAAAGAAGATATTTTGAAGTACATTGGTAACCAGAACGTTTCTCAAAATATCTTTTTGTTCCAGTATAAAACAAATCATACAAGTTTGGAAAGAGATCAGGTTGAGTAAAGGTTGGAAAAATAACTTCTGTGTGAACCATCCCCTTTTCACACCGCAGTACCAGTCAAAATGTGCATGCCTTGAAACAGGGTGTGCTAGTAGTGTA
>JBAJNP010003458.1:9943-26075 GCA_036877545.1 Yasuhikotakia modesta
CAAACTGTACTTATGAAATGATTGAAACGAATATAAATTGTAAAAAATCCTTTTAACACTATTTTGTGCTCCATGTGGGCATGGTTGTGGGAGAAGGGTCTGTATTACAGGCTCTACAGATGGTCCCATTTTTGATCATTTGTCTTGTGATACACACCTGCCACCCTATCACACCCCCATTCCTGGTGCCTTTTATTTTTAGTAGTAGAACAGCATTTTCTGCTGTGAACAGTTGCTTTATTTCCTTTAATGTTGGAAAATACAAAACCTTAATGTTTCACTGAAAATTTCAATTGTTTAGGAATGTTGAGATGTTTAGTTGACAGGGTGGCAGTTATATGTTTTTATTTTAACTGCTAAACTAAAATGAAGGACTTTACTGTATTAGTGGCCTGGTTGTGTGTTAGAAGTGCAAAACACACCAGTTGAATATGAGAAACTGTTTCTTTCATTATGAACAAATGATAAAAAAAAGTCTTGGTGCTGTTTCTTGGTTCTAATTTAAATCTTTTTTATTATTATTAGTGTTAAGCTAGTTTTAGTAGCATGCATGAATGAAGATCCGTACAGGGAGACATTTTTGCTGGTTTCAGTATTTGAGAATATGAGTCTGATTAAAAATGTATTATGATGAATGATGGAAAAACAGCAAAATATGATCCTGTGATGAAAGAGGAACAGGAGGGCTTAAAACAATGAAACAATAAATCAATTTTTGTTATATGAATAATGTCCTCATTTATTGTGTTTATATAGTTCTTAAATGTTTTTAAATGACATGCTTTTTTTGCAGCTGGAAAAGCTCTTAGCCCAAATGATTCGCTGTTATAAAAATAGTCCTTCAGCAACTGGCTGATTATACTAGTGCTGGAGGAAAAGATGCAGGAAATCTTTCTGCCAACACCTATCAGACTCTACAATGCCCCCCAACAAGAATTTGATTACAGTGTAGGATATATTATCAGTGGAAAGATTAGAAAGTAACATAAAGAATATGTTGTTTGCACAGACATGACCAGGCCCAAGTGCATTTCAAAATGAAGCCACTACAATGCTCTTAACTCAGACTTTACCTTTCTGCTGTGTTTCACTTAAATAAGAATAAATCATATCAGTAAATTTTTTTCTATTAACAGTCATTAGTTTTGCGGATTGCTAAACTAACGTTTTACAAGTTGTTTAGTACAAGTTCTACTAAATCTAAGTGTTTCCAAATGTTACAATTAGCCTACTGTTACTGTAACAATTGTTTAGATGTTTCCAAATGTTAATTGTTGTCTAGTGACTGAACAAGATCAGTTTAAATGTTTTTAATTACCCTGAATTAATGCTACACTTTTACATTAGCAAGCCCTGTACTTACAACATAGCCCCAGCTTTAAAGCTAATCATGTTCCTTTGACAAAAAACACTGTTTGGCACAATTTATTGCTTTATTACTCTTGAATAACATACTGCCTGTAAATGGATAATATATTATGAAAATGCAGAGCATTTCTGGATGTGGAAAATTCCCAGGTCTAGTCAAAATCTAAGTTAGTTAGCAATTTTAAATATGGTGCTCATGGGCACTTGGTATCTCACCTGAATATTTTTTTTCAGCAAGCTAACAACGTTAGACAACATTAGTCTATATCACAGGGAATGTTTTATACCAAAATATTTCTGCATTGTTTTCACACATTATAAATAACATTTTTTTTTATATTTCCCACATTATAAATAACATTTTTTTATAGGCAATTGCAGCGACTGTTAAAAATACAAATACTGCACAAGAGAAACCAAAAAAACGCATCCTGTGTTTATCTGATCAAATTTAATTTTCCATGGAAAACAACTAAAGAGCATTAAGGCTGGTTGCAGTAATTCTCCAGTTCAATGATGCTGCAGGGTCTGTGGCAACACTTTTCCACAATGCCTCTCTTCCTTATCAGCTCTGCGTGATCTTTAAATGCGAAGTCAGCCACCTCATTTTCCTGGCCAGAATTAGGAAGGAAACCTGCAAAAGAACACAACAATAGGGAGCATAATGTTGTTAGTCTTGTAAAAAAAAAAAAATTTAAATTAGGCCAAATCTAATTGTGGCCCATTGTTTTCCCATGTTTAGCTGGTTAATGCAAGTGCAGATGACCAGATCAGACAGGTTAGATCAAGTCAGTCTAAAACGTATTTAAAAAAAGATAAGATTAAATTGGTAATAACCTGTAAACCCCAGTGTCTGCATTACAGACCTTATGTTATATTTGACAATTCATACACCAGTTCTTAGTTTTCACACCAGTATTGTACCAGTATTCTTTTGGTGTTTCACCACACACAAAACCAAAATGTTTCACAGTATTTTATCTTCTTCAGTGTAGGACCAGAACAAAATGTCTTTGAAACATCATCTGCTTTTCAAAGCTACTGCTCTTACCCATGACGGCATCAATGTCTCTCCTGGGGTTAAAGAAGAAGCCTGCAGGACCACAAACCAGGTAGAGAGCATCGACCAGGTGAGAGCCACACAGATGCTGTGGGGCTGCTGGATTAGCGTTGACGCCAGTGATAGCCAACAGGAACATCAGAGCACCAGCCTGGAGCCACACTGCCATGGTTACACTGAGAAACAAAGTGTAAATGCCATTTAAGTAGATTAAAATTTGGTTATTATTGTATTAATGTAAATGTATGTATACATCTGCATGTACAATGTCATCAACACTCATAGATTCATCTCTTTCCCATTTACTGTTGATTTGCCAGCCTGTCCACCTCTTACCTGATCTTAAAGCAGAGGACCCGGAAACACAGAGGATAGGAGAGGTGATGAAAGGTGTGATGGTTTGGGATGCTCAGCATTTTCTCTCCTTTATATCTACACAGGTTGTGTAGCCTTTGCCTGGATCAGCGGAAAATGACTCTTGTTTGCACAAACACACTTTAACTCCTTTAAGTGACTGTCCAATCATACATGCCACATTAACTGTGTTTACCCAGCCAATTCACCTTAATGCCCGAGCAGCATTACGTTCACACAAGGCAAACACATTCTGGTGCTCATGCAGGTCCTGTGCCCTATGTTGCCAGTCTGAGGTCACCATTGGTTAATTGTTAATATTTGTCAAGAGATATTTAAACAGTGACCTGATGTTGGATCTGAATGAAGAATATTGGGTAAATAGAAGGGGGTGACAGTTGGCGCCTTTTCCTTGTGAACGTCAGCAAAATGTCTGTGTGTTTTATTTTTAAGAAAACAGGATTAGATATAAGCTCTGTCTTTAGTAACATTTGTTATGTAATGTTTTTTTTTAACATAAGTTGTCATGTTTTATGTTTTTAGATTTAATAGCAAATTGCAACATGATAACATTGTACAGAGTACGATATTGAATAAAATGTTGAACAGAAAACTGAATGTTTCTGTAATATCTCTGTTTATCATTAATGTTGTCTTACTTTTACCGCACCCTTTAAAAAGTGCATGAAAACACCACAGTGTTCACTTACAGAAACCTTTATTTGCTTATTTAATATTTTTGAAGTGTTCATTTCTTTAAGACATGCAGTTCATTTTAACATCACAGATGGAATCACAGTAAAATAAAGTTTAAAGTGAAATAATACAAACTAATACAATACCAGCAAATAATTTAAATATATAATATTAAAAAGTTTCCTACATAAAACAATCAATATATTCTGGGTTCTATCCTAGGAAACACAAGTATTGATAAAAATGTACCTTGAATTCACTGCAAGCCGCTTTGGATAAAAGTATCTGCCAAATGAATAAATGTAAATGTAATGTAAATAATATATTAAACCTAAAATTTTAATTGCAAAACGTACTAAAAAAAAGACCCCAATATACAAAAGTGAAATATCATTTAAAATATCATTTTAATATACATTATAGCTTTAATATTATTGACTATTTGTTTAGCCAGTGCATTAAGCAATTAACCCTCTGTTGCATAACATTATTTTCTGTGTAATAAACCCATTTTCGTTACTTTGGGAACTGATGGTCCATCTAAAATAGTTAATAAATGGATGACCCAAAGAAAAACTAGGTCACATTACATTCTGGTGGTCATTATAAAATACTTTTCTGGTATGGTGCACAGCATAAAGGATGCACATAGTTGGCCTAGAAAAAAGCCCTAAAAAACATTCTGTGTTTTTTATCCACACAAAAAATAGTTAAAGTTTGTTCTTCATCAAACATTATTTTAAAAACATTAAGAGGCACATACACATTTTTAAATAAGGAACGGAATAAACCTGCTTGTTGCCTAGAAACAATGTTGTGTTACAGTATACCGGTTATAGATACAGTGTGGATGTAGTAATTTCATTTACAGAATATTGCAGTTACAAATATTCCTTATTTAAGATTCTACAGTTTTCTCCTAATGTAATTCAATGTTATTAAAAACCTATATAAGACTGTTCTGCTAGATTCTAGCAGTATTCTGAGATTTTTTAAATTCTTTTCTGTTGTTGCACAGTGCTATTTTCAGCCACTATACCTAAAAATAATTAAAAACTAATTTTAATTATTTATAAAGTCCACTTTATGAAATTATGAATCAAAGTTTTCCAATAATTATGCATTTTCACAATGTGTGCAACAGAGGGTTAAGCATTTAAAGGGAACTTATGCGCCTAATATACCTCACTGTATTCCGAAGGCATTCTCAAACATGCAGGTTAGTTCTGCCACCATTTATCTTCACATTGTTTCGTAAATGTAAACATTTGAATAACTTGCTGTTAGTGTTAAGCGTTGCATAATCTTGCATGTTATCTATATTTACATCAGTGTTAGAGAAATTCTAAACAACATTAATCAACAGTCACAGTTTTAAAAATCAGTGCAGGTGTATCCTATTCCAACATCACATTTTGTGATATCACTGACTAGATTTAAAAGATTGTGTAAACAGTAGCTTTAAAACCAGACATCCTTGTTGAGAAAGGAATATTGAGTATTATATTTAGGACAGATAATACTTCAGAGCACCCTGTGTCTCACATCTTTCACACAACTGCAGTTTTTCTCAGCCTGTGATCCATCACCCAGCAGTACAGAAGAAACATCTGAAGATCAAACACATTCATATGAGCTGCAATAATAAACAGGTGATGCAAAAACACTTGGATGTTGTACTGTTATGTTTGTTATGGTATGTTTGTAATTGTGCTCATTTTGACATTAAACAACATGTGTTCTGTGTCATTATTACAGTTCTCAGAATTACAGTTCAAAACCATAAGCTACAGTACAAGACTTATGTTTTGTGCTATATTGAATTTGTGGTGATATATTAACAATAACTGTCATAGGAATTTTCCTATGTGACTAATTTAAGTATTAATACGGTTTGACTGATGTCACACTTACCCTTTTGTTCAGGAGAGGTTTCTGTCTTAGTTAACTGAGATTTTCCTTCAGCGCTTTGGGATTGTTTCCTGTCCACCATGTCAGTCCTGACTTGTCCCAAAGTCCTCAGGAGGCACATGGTGTCAAACCCTGCATCTCCTTCCTCTGACAGCAGCTCTAATACCTATACACACGCGTACACACACAGGTGTTAGTTCTCCAGACATTACGCTGCATAACTCTGAATCTGAAAAATGTCCTGACAAAGACTTAAAACAGGTGCACTGAAATCACACAACACACACACTGACCTGCAAACATTTGTAGCTTTTAAGTTCACTCAAGTTCTCCTCCAGGAATAGCAAATAGATGCTGAGGTCATCATAGCGTCGGGCAGTTGGCTGCAAATCCAGGGCATGACCGAAAGCAGGCAGTAGGCGGTATGGATGAAGAAACTGAGCCCGATGGTGTTCAAAAAAAGGCTGGACGCCAGAATAAATCACAGCGGGTACCAGCAGGACATACATCACCAGATTAATGCAGCTTAGAAGGCGGAAAACACCCACTGCCACCAGTTTGCATTGCACTGCATCTGGTACATAGCTTTCATTTAATAATATACCTGAAGAAAATAAACACACATTTCAATACATACACAATCACATGTATAAATAGTGCAACTTTATTGCATGCATGTTAAACACACAGACCAACACACACCTGTGCGGAGGTTACAGGAGAACTGGTCAGTGGGTGACACCCAAAAGATGTAGTAGGTCAGATAAAAGCAGGCCAGCAGTAATGTGAGGAGCGTTAAAACCCGACAAAGAAGATATTTCGCAGCCAAAGCCCATGATGAACGCTTGGTCTTTAGGTACTGCTCTACCAGAGGGTACTTTAAACAACCCTCAGTCAATTCAAGACCACTGAGAGGAAGTGAGAGCATTAGGAAGTGAGAGAGAGATATTAAATTAAAGATAAAAATTAGGACATTAAAGTTTTGAGTTCGGGCTAAGCTTCAATGTATTAAGAAAGTACAAAGGTAGTTTAGAACAGCAAAGAAGCCAATTGATCAGTTCAAGTCATGTAAGTAATTTAATGTTGATGTGAGGTAATGAGTAGATTTTTACCCTCAAAGTTATTAATAATGTTATTCATAAGAAATACCCAACCTTTGAACAAGTAGAATGTAAAATACCAACATAATCTTCTTGACAGGTGTGAAGATAATATTATAATCTCTGTTCAGGACAGGATTAGCCTTCAGAACTTCATTGTTTTTTAAACATTCACAAGCGTTTTGGCCTTTGAGTTGAATGTGTGGTGCAGACATTGAATTCCCTGTTGCTCTTCTGAGCTACAGAATGGGGACAATTCTTAAGAGATAAAGTTTTGGTCCTCATTATAGCTGGATACTGCTGAGTTTGATTAAATGCTTTTCAACATTTTTGTCACAATATACCTGTGTGGATCTTCTGCAATGTCTTTGCCGTTGACGTTGGATGTGAGGCTCTTGGCCAGGCGGATGGCGCGGTTGTAACAACGGTCAAGTTCCTCCATTATAAAACTGAGGTCAGAGGAAAGTGAAGGGGCAGCGGTGAAACGCCAGAAAAGGGCAGGAATGTACATGATGATGGCGACCAGCAGTAAGATATAAGGAAAGAACTGCAGATATAAGAGAAAGATAAACAATGAGGTAATTTCACAATGTCATTGTGGCTTGTAACTAGACGCACATTGCCATTATTTTGTAATGAATAATACAGTAAAACATAGCCTTTATTACTTTATGCAGTCGAAGGGGGGCGCCACCAACACCATCCTCTGTGGAGCGACCCTCTACTGCAGCCCAGCAGAAGGAGTCTATATATGCAGCCTGCCGCAATGAGAAGTTGGTAGGAGGGAAACAGGTGATCTGGGTACCTAAAGGCGAGGAAATCACACAGTATGCGAAGTTGTCATTGTTTCAACTAAAGAACTATGTGATGGCTAGACGTGAATAGTACAGGGCATTACGATGAAGAGAGTCAACCGTTTATAGATTTAGACAATAATCGCGTCTATTTGTAAATCTGTTTAAAGGCGAGCGACTTCAATTTATCGGCATAGGAAAGTACTGAGAGAAAACACCCACTAAACTGATTTACTGAAGTTAAAAAAAACTGAAGTTAAAAAACCGCGATCAGTTCATGCCATTGCGCAAATGTTTCGTTCTTTGTAAAAGCCAAAATAGATCTTGACCGCAATAAATCTTATTAGTTCAGTAAAATATATTAATATTTGCGCTAGTCATATAGTGATCGTATTATGTTGCTTCGTGAACTGGCGGCATTGCGTCACTAATAAGGTGACTCGCCCATTCTGGATTTACACACATGATCGCCGCCTTTGTTCCAGTATTCAGCAGAAAACTACGCCGTTTACGTAGTTAGGAAACATTATATATCATAACGCAAACACGGGTTTATCGCTTTATTGTTAAATGTATCGTTTTAGTTTTGAAAGTACACGCCAGTTTCTGTTTGAACCTCCACAACTACTTTTTGCTTAATTAATTTAACCCAGCAAAACAGGTTTAGGAATTTCATGGAACCAAGAAAAATATTATTAGATGGTCGTAACTGATTCAATTCTAAGCTTATTATATTGACTGTATATTATATTTCACTGAAATTACGGTACAAGTAAACGTTGTTACTGACCCACAGAGACTTCTTGTGCAAAGGCGAGTGAAATGAGCAACAAAGGAAGTCCGACCGCGATAAAACTGACCAGTTTGTCTAGAGCCAATTCCAGCCGCACACCTTTATATTTCGATTCGCTCGGTTCTTTCAATAAAAAATCTGAAAATACATATTCAGTCGCAACGTGCGCTATAGCCATTGTTAAAAATGTATGTGACAGCGCAGCTCTAGTTCCGGTGGGCGGGGTTTCGTGGACCGTTATCCAATCAATAATAGGACCAGCCTCAGAAATTACAAGTCAACTAATAAATAGTCCACATTTGTGACATTTTCATAGAAAAGCTCGTCACAAATACAACCTGGGTTTCAGCTATTGAAAGATCAGACCAATAAATAAACTTTTGTCAAAGAAATACATAACGATAATAGGGGATAATCATAAGTTATAGGTGATGAAAGATAATATATTCAAAACTACATGGAGCAAAGATATTTTAGAAATTAATAAAGTGAATGTATATTGGTACCTTTTAAAAATGTAGTTTACTTGTCTTTGAAAAATTTCTTTTTGTTTTTTTTTGTTTTTTTTGCCAGAAGGGTGTCCAAAATAGCTTCTATGTAAATGGTTAACTTGGGAAAAACAGTAGGACAATACTGCACAGTAACTGTAAAATACAACAGTATTTTGTTTAGTTGGCATATTCTCAGAAAGAGGAAGTTAATGTACACAAACATAAAATAAGAAGTGAAAAATGAATTAAATGAATAGGCTCTAACCACTGAAACTGGGAATTTTCCTCTAATTTTTCTGGTTAGGTAAACCTCATACAGTAAAAGATGGGGGCTCTGTGCGTTTTTCACTATTCTGGGTATGCACTTTCCACTAACACTCTTACTGTAAGATATTTGAGATTAAATATTTCTTATTAGAATAAACAAAACAAACAATCTGTTTTATTTAGACTCTATTTCATTATTTAAAGTGTGTCTACAATACTAGCAATTCAATACTAGCAACAAAAAACTTGTATATATGTATGTATGTATATAATGTACTTGTATGTATATATACGGTATATGTGTATTAGTTTTTAACTGCTATAACATTATCTGACTAATTAAAGGCCATTTTACAGTAAGTCTTAAGTCCATATATTGTACCTTTTTCTTTTCTGCTTTTCTTAGTACATCTGTAATCATTTTTGCATATTTTTCCCCTACTGCAATTTTTTTCTTTCAAACAAACATCAAAATGATTTTCGGTGAAAGCTTAGCTTTATTAAATTCATCAAAGTGAAGAAACAGAATTGCAAAAGACAAAAAATTATTTAGAAAAGATAGTGAAAATGTCATAGAAACTGCAGACATTCTGAAGAAAGAGAAATGAATACAAGAAATATTTTCATTTAAATGCTCATTTTATTATTGTGTGTAGCCATCTTTGGTAGTTCGTGTTTCTTCTCATGGTTTTTAGTCATGGAACAGATCGAAGAAGCTGTGGTCATCTGGAGCCTCCTCAAACCCCACACCTTCACAGTAGGCCGGGGGTACAAGCAGTTGTGGGTCATCAACCTCTGTCTCAACACCATAGAAACTGAAGCAAAAATTTGCTCAGGTAAATAACTGGTATGAACTGCAGGATCCAGCAAAATGTAAATACTTTAGGAGAAAATGTTGAGGCAACTGTCCTTTGGCTATAGACTTTTGCTCTTTATTTACCTGAAGATAAGGTCCTTCTTTTCACCATGATAGGCTCCAGAAACCGGCAAACAGCCACAAGAAGTGGTAGAGAGAGAGTAGTGAGCTGCCAAGAAAATCAAGGCATTGTCATTTTGAAATGTTCACTAAATATTAGGATGCTAATACGATTAA
The DNA here is from genome assembly GCA_036877545.1 of Yasuhikotakia modesta. Lineage (NCBI taxonomy): Eukaryota > Metazoa > Chordata > Actinopteri > Cypriniformes > Botiidae > Yasuhikotakia > Yasuhikotakia modesta. Next base: position 19,871 of record JBAJNP010003458.1, read on the forward strand.
TACACAAAACTTTAAGTTAAATAGATAATGACCATGAAGTTCAGGCAATTTTCCGGTCCACACCCGGACTCTGAGTCCCTGTTCTGTGATGGAGGGGCTGCCCATGTAAATCTCTGACTCATGAGTGGCGTCGGGGGGAATCTCCATGAGGTGCTTACGGAACTGTAAAGTCTCTTTCTTGCAACTCTCATTTTTACTGTCTATCTCATAAAGCACACCCTGTGAGAAATACAGCGCTATATTGTGTTATATTGATTATGTATATTGTACAACAAAGATTTTATTTTACTGCTGAAATATGTAGTGTATAGCAAAGAAAAAGAAGAATTGTGAATACAAGTACAAACTGAAGAGATCATGAAACGAAGATTAGTTTACCTCATCAAAATGTACGAGCACATCCATATAAGAAGTTTTGTTTGCGTGATGAGTGTCCTCCACAAAACGAAACTTATTCGCTTTAGAATCATAATTGAACTCTCCAGATGCGATATCGTGGCCCCCTGTGGAAACCTGAATGTATGTTTTGTGTGTTAGACAAGAATAATACAAGAAGTTATTTAGCAAATATAACATATCTAGTCTGCCACAGGGATAAACCTGTAGAAGCAAATGAAATAATTAAATCATTTTTGCTGACCCCAGTATTTAGCAGTTTAGAGTACATCTACCTTTGTTAAGCACTTTTCAGAAAAAGTTTCAGAGCAAACCGATTAATTCATTTTTTAAGCCAACAGTTTATCTTAAATTCAATTATATTAACTTACTAGCTTCTACCAACCACTTAGTTATATGTTTTCATTAATAGTGCAATATTTCTTACATCTGAATAAATTTTTTTTGTTTAATGCCTCTAGAGACTGTATTCAGCACTGTCTGTTGCAAACATTTCTGTACAAGCTACATTTATCAAACATTTGTTAGCTTACCACTTTCATTGTTCCACTAGTCAGTGGTGGTGTATCTATGAAAGAAATAAAAATAACATTTCACACCCTACATCACTTTCAGCTTGGTAGAAGATTCTTAAAATTTAAATGACTTTTGTTAACAGTTTAAAATTCAACCAAAACTGAGGTAAAGTGTTATTATTAGATTTTGAACTACTTGAAAAAAAGACCATTACAGAAACTCATAGAAAGTATAAATCTCTTACGGCATGGCTGGCGATTGGACGATGCCCAGGCGATGGCACAGAGGCATGAAAACACCACACAGAGCAGCTTGACTGTACGCATCATTGCTCCTTTGTGATCTTCAGATCCAGACACATCCACCCTCAATCAGATATGCTGCTTTTATATAATCCTGTACCCCAAATTAATCCCCCCTTCTTCTTCCTCAGCACCTCCAGCAGTGATACAAACAAAAGATATTTCGAAATCAGTCACCTCGTCTGATGTTTGTGCAAACGAGGCTGAACATTGGAACCTCAAAATTGGCACCAGTTAATGTTTGCGAGACAACAAATATGGTCAAAAAATTTTATTTAAACAAACAATCCCCTGTCTGGCCTCTTATCAGCACTCAGGGGTGCTGGCTTCATTCCGGTGGACCACAAGTGCCGAGACGGTTGGTGTTGTATCACATGAGGATTTGGGTTCATGTGAGGTGATCATTGCACTCCTGAAGCACTGGCTACAGTCTCAATTTAAGATTCTGAGAAGAAACAAAAACAATTCAATTACGCAGGTGTGAAAACAAAAGCCCATCTGGAACTTTCTCTGTTTCCCAGTTAGTCTTGGAAAAATGAGAAAAGTTTAAGGTGCTTAAACTTACAAGTATTAAATTCATCTGCTTATAATAACATAATTATTATTGTATGGGTGTAATTCGAATACAATTATAATTCAGTAAAATGGGTAAGAGTTGAAGTTATTTACTGTAAGTCTTTGCTAATGTGACCTACAGTATGTTATTTGTTTGTACTGTAGGTTGTGTGGGTTTTTATGCTCGGTATTATATTAATAAAATCTAATTCAAATTAAATCCAATTTAATATAAATTAAATTAATCAGCAATGCACAGCAATGTCTAGGCATTCAACAAGAACATAAAAATCATTGAAATGAGTTTTGCATGTTTAATGTTATGAAATATGCAAGTCAGGTGCACAGAATGTTATGGGTACAGCAGATGGGCCCGTTGATGGTAACAAACTAAAAGAGCACATTTTTTTTCTGACAGTATCACCCAGGAAGTGATTAGATGTGACTCATTATTCTAAACTTTTCTAATGTTTTAAATCTGGTATATGATGTGTCTTTATAACTTGTTTTTATTCTGTGATATGTTTGCAACTTAGAATAAACAGAATAGCAAAATGTGTTTTGAACAAGTTGTTTTAAGAGTTCTGCAGGCAGTGATTCTGTTTTCTCAGAAAGAGGACACCAGAAACCCCCTTAATGTTTGTCAGCCACTTTCATAATTGCTGTTTTATTCTCATTGGTGGATTTTTCCTGAAGTTTGCATTTGAAACTTCAGGTAAAGATCTGCATGTGGTTAGTTGTTTACTAATTTATAAGAAATCTAGTATCTATCTGATGCACATTGGGAAACTTGAATCATTCACCAATCTTTTACAGTACAGCCCATTTACTATCTTATTCAGATGCTGTTACAGTCAGACAAGAAAACTTGGTACCCATTCTATTGCCGCAATAAAGTTTGATTAGACCAGATGTCTGTACATTGGAAACCTCATGTAGGTTGAAATGCTCATGTAGATTAAAGTATTGGGGGAACAATATATGCGCAAACCATCCTTGTGTTGATGCAGGGCCCAGATGGTGAACTGGAGTCACCTTCTAGACTAGAGTCAGAACCAGGGGTTCTGTTGTGTTCTGTTGGAGTCAATGCGGGATGCTTGTGACTGGTGAAATTTGTTTATTTGCTTTCCCTGCTTGATGTCAGTGATGTTTTCTAGGCAAAAGGGAACATCAAACCCGAAGAAAAACATGTAAGAAAATCACATTTTGTAAGGCAAATCTAAATGACTGAATAAAGTTGAAACAGCATTCATATGAGCGTAATAGCAACAGAGAGAACACTATATGGTGTCATAATCTTTAAGTATAGCATGAAAAAACATACATTTTAATTAGCTATTTTCTCTTTTTTGGTATATATTTTTTAGATTTAAATGTGCATTAATTTGTATAATGTATTATAAAAATTCTTATACTCTCACATGCCTTCAACAGAGAATCTAACTCACAAATGCTGTTAAATTGGGCTTGATCAATCACTGTCTACATCAGAGTAACAATAAGCTCTTTTATTGTACTCTTTTATTGTACTCTTTTATTGTACTCTTTTATTGTACTCTTTTATTGTACTTTATTGTACAAACCATTGCTTACACACACACACACACACACACACATTCATAGCCTTATGCTCCTTATGCTTCAATATGCCATAGAAAATGGCAGTTCTGGAATATTATTGCCATCTTGTGGATAATCTGAATGCTACAGCCTCTAACAGTCTTCTATATATGCGCGCACTAGTTTCACGAAGCCCTACTTTGGCCGATTAATGCGCTGGTTAGCATGTGCAAGTTGATGATTTGACGTTAAAGATATAAGGTCCTATTAAGTAGGGCACCATACTCCATTAGTTAAGACACTGTTTCTTTTGTTCCTTAACCTGTTCTAAACAGTTTAATGAAGTTAGTTTGTTGTCTTCTTAGCATTCTTATTCTAGATCAGGGATCACCCAGAATCAATCTGTAATCTGCTTTAGCCCATTTTTCTGTTGTTCATTAAAGCTGTTGCTATGCTGTTATTTCTAAACAGCATTTATCTACTTTTTAAAATGAATGTTTCTGTTAATATATTTTAATTGTTTTGTATTCTAAAGTTTTTTTTTTAAATATTCTGTGTATTGTGTCACTTAATACTGTTCATGCCATAAAAGAACATTGAACAAAAACTGAGCCAATAAGCAATCATGTAGAAATATAACAAAACTGATGCATCACAAAAAATGATGTACAGTATAGGATGAATCAGAACAGAGACTCGCAACAATACAGAAACAGAGCCGTAGCTGGAAAAAAAAGAAGAAGGGGAAATACTGGAACTATATCAAAAGGGAAGTCAACTGCAAATGTGCATAAATATGTAAATTTAAATATTATGACTGTTTTAATATTATAATATTTAAACATGAACGTAACATACAGACAACCACATAGATAAAAAAGATAATGTGAATTGTGTTTGTCATTCAAATTATTGCATTTATCCCTACATGCAAATTTACCATTTTCCCATAAATTTGACTCATATACAAAGTCCCCTTAAATAGCATGACCCTTACTAAGATGAATGTGGGTGTCTCTTTAATGACTATACCCATGGATCAGCACTGTCCAACATGAAATGACATAATTTCCACCACTTTTCTCCACCCCCATTCTTGTGGTTTACTCTTAACTTCTCTGTTCTTTGCCCCTCATTCTAGCAATTACCAGCAAAAATCATGATTTTCTAGATTTCATTTAATGTCCAAACAATGAAAAGTACCCAGCATTATACAAACACTCCCAGTGACGTATAAGTTTGTCATATATTTGTATGCATTTGTTAAATGCATAGCTACAGTAGTTACATTATTATATTAATTTCAAATCTGTAATAAAAATACCGAAATGAATTTTTTTTGTAATGAAAAAAAATTGAATAGAATAGAAAAATAGTATGTAGTAAAAAATTAATTTAAGGTCATTTCTGGTCCTTAATAAAATAATTAAATTCACAACATTTACCATGTTAAAGATGTACAAAAGGTCAAATTTCTTTGCTTCAACTGAAACACAAAGGCTGTTTATTAGAACATAGACAAATCTTGCTTGAAAGACATGAATCATTAGATTCTGCACAACCTTGTGAAATCAATGCCAGACTAAGAGCATGATGTCATTACTACAAAAGAGGGACACAGCAAATGTATTTTTAATTAAACTTTAATTAAACTTATGTTATACATAACATTTTTAATTGAATTAATATGTATTTTGCTAAATAAAGCAGTTTGTTTTACTTTGGCCAATAAAACTGTGTGTGTGTGTGTGTTTGGGGGGGGGGGGGGAGACAAAAAAGAATGAGAAAGAATGACAGACAGAGAGAGAAAGAATGAGCAATAAAGAGAGAGAAAAGATGGAAGGAAAAACTGGAAGGAAGTTGTGCTCAAATCCTCAACACTGCGGGGAAAACATGAAGTGAGATGCTCATGTGGTCATGTGGTATAAACATGGTTTTACATCACCAAACATACCTCAGCATTTCTATTTGCAAACTATCTATCTAACCTGCACGTTACCACACACAGCCGATGTGGTATAGATGTGTAGGTTGTTCTGTTAAATGATGGTCATATCAATGACTGCATGGCCTCATGATGCAAAGCCATATCAACCTTTTTACAGTGAATGAAATTGTGTGGCATTAGAATGGATATTCCCCAAAACAGGAGAGAAAGAAAATGTTTTGTAGTACATCCCAGTTTAGACAGACTAAAAGAAAATGAAATTCAGTAAAGTAGCAGACATTACTGTCTGGAATGTACAAGAATAATACAGAGGGTTTTTGTGACATTTGCAAGTTTTTTATGTTAAGGCACAAAACAAAATTTCAGGTCACCATATAATATGTGCACTTAACAGCTCAACTTGCTGTTTATAAGCTCAGCACAAATTCAGCAGACCACAATTTCTTCTATGAAGCTATAAAAATATGTATTGCCCATATAATTAAACAAAAACAGCATTCTTGATGCTAACAACCAGTCAACAGCATCCTATTTACATATTTACATGCACACAAAACATGCACGCTGTGTGTGTCACAGGCTTAAACAGACATCAAAAAATAAACATGTGAACAAAATTTTCATTTTAATTACAATCAGTTACAAAATGTTAAATTTTATATTTCAGTTCGCGAAATAAGTTAATGGGGGAGGGGACGTGATATGCCACAATTTGGTAAGGAAAACGACATAACAAATCCTTTTCTGTGCAACAGCAAAGAGTCTGTAATGCATTGAAAGTCTATAGGGCCAGCGAAACTGGAAAACAGCACTTAAGAACGTCAGATAGAGACAGAGACTAGAGCACATGAGAGGGATGGGGTGTGTGTATGTGTGTGTGTGTGTGTGTGTGTGTGTGTGTGTGTGTGTGTGTGTGTGTGTGTGTGTG
>JBAJNP010003458.1:26095-39545 GCA_036877545.1 Yasuhikotakia modesta
GAAGGGTGTTCCCTCCACGTAATGGTCCTCTTAGGGAGAGTTAGGACAAGGATGATCCTATATCCACAATTAGGACTACAGAGCTTAAGTTTTAAATGAATTCATGCAGTATCTTTATAAAGATATTGGTTTTAATGCCTCACTGTACTCCGTGCTATATCTGTTTCTTTGTTTTGTTCTTTTTTCTTTCTCTCAGCTTTAGGGAGCACTAAGCTCTCACACTATGTATGAAATGTGTTATTTGCGCAAGTAACAAATGTGTATAGTAATTTGCAAAAAAATTCAGTCAGTATCAGTTCAGTATCAGTTCCATATATAACACGCATCAATCAATGCACTGATCATTTTTAAATGGCATTTTTATTTACACCCCCCCCCCCAGCAAGACTGGAACTCCTTGAGTAACAATATTCATCATGCGCGGTGAAACAGAGAAAGCAGAACCAAAAACATCGGCATTCCCACGAAGAACGAAACAGAAACATGTCAGCTCAGTTATAAAAGATGTGTCATACAGCTTATATCGGTAGTAAACGACTGAACGAACAAGCGCTGCATTCAAACCAAGGTACGGCAATCTTATCTTTCATATAACAGAAACCTACAGGAGTACGACAACTGTTCGATATATTATGATATATATATTAAAAATTAATATTTGGTATAAAACAACAACAACAACAACTGAGAAACTTTACTAAAAACAAGATGAGACAGCATCAGGTCAAGATGTCAAGATGTCTTATATGCATAACCAGTTACGTCACGGTAGTTATGAAAATATTATATTCAAAACATCTGACGATTGGCAAATGTGCTTTTGTTTGGTGCCATAATATTAGATTAGTATTTACATTTAGGCATTTAGCAGACATGTTTATTGACATTAAGTGATAAATAATAAGGTGGGAATAACATCAGTTGTACAGTTACATTTAAATTATTATTATTGTTTATTATTAAAAATATTACTACATTAAATGAGCAAGAAATTAATATCTACATTTCTCTCAGATGTTTCGGCGGCGTCTGCCTGTTCTGTGCATCGTCCTGATGTCTCTGGTGTTTGAGAGCTGCTCGTTCCCTCTTGGTCACCGAGGGACACCGGCCTTCTCCAGCTCCTTGCGTCTTACACGCAATATTCGTGCCCGTGTCCAGAGATTGCTGTCAAGATATGTAAGAATGCATTTGCAACTCCAAACAATTTTACACTGTTGTACGTTTTTTTTATTTAAATTTGTATTGTTACACATTTCGTTTATGTTTTTCCGCAGAAGCGACAGCTGTTTGGTGACGAGCTTTTTGAATACAGAGGACGAGTGCTAAGCACGTTACCTGCAGTTACTATGAGTTATCAGACTTGGCTACAGATGCAGGTGTGTTCGCAATTTCGCATATTGTTAAAGAATTTACATTTATGTTTAATTGTCAGAATTAATGGATTAGTATTTTAATCAGGGTGAGTATTAGTTTTTATTAAGTTTCACTTCTATTAAATGTATATATTAGTATGTAATATAGTAAATAATATCTCAGTTTTATAACAAAAATATTGTCAATAACTCATTACCAATCTTTATGACTTTATGTTAAAATAATCTTCACTGGCTGCTGGGAAATCATAATTTTATCCAATTTCCCACCAAAAGTGTTTGCAATATAGAAATATCACTATAGATTATCATAGGGTATATTAATTACAGTATGTAATCACAGGACATTGTAAATGTTAACAGATAATGTTTGTGTTAGGACATTGAGCGCCTGCGTTTGGCCTCTCACCACCTCCAAATTTTCTGGATTAACCTGGAAGATCAACGGCAGCAACTGGAAAAAGATGATAACAGAAGACAGCAGAGAAGAGATAAGCGGGGGAGGCCTCAGGTTCCACTATGTCAAAGTTTTATGAGTCTACAAATAGATCTGCGGGACCTGATGAGACAAGTCAACTCTCAGGTACAAGTGCATACTTGACAGATTTGTAATCCCCTTTCAGTTACACAGTTTATGAAAACTTAAGACACACTGAATGAGCCAAGGTAGTAACAGTATTGGCTTCTTTTCAAAAACTAAACCTTACGTATTGTTCAGTGTTCACAGGATTTCGCAACTCAGATGACTAAATCATCACGTATAATTGCTATATATCCATTACAAAACTAAGGGGCTCTCTTCAGAATATTATCAAAAATTCCAAGGGAAATTTTGTAGTGCATTTAAAGATTTTTGATGTATCTAAATATAGAGATAGTAATAAAAAAAAACAATAGCACGTGGTGTCTAGGAAGACAAGATTTTTCAGTCTGCCTCACAATCTGTATTGTGATGCTAATGCTACATCAAATGACTTTGAGGCTTATAGTTCTGTAATATTGTGAAGACTGAGCACAACACAAATTAAATATTACACCTAAACTTATGCTTCTCTTTTTCTTCTGCAGTTGATGAGTCTGACGACCAAAGAGGACCCAAAGAGGACCAAAGGAAGTTCCACATCCACAAAACCCCCACTGCCCTCACCCACTCTAACTTCCAATCCAATTCCCAGCATGCACAAATCCACAGTAAGCACCTCTCATCTCAGCAGCAGGAATCTCCAGACTCCATCCCACACTGATGTTCCTCAAAGCTCCACACATCTCACCACATTAACTCAGACCTCAACTTCCTCAAAACCTCTTGTCAAAGGATTGCCTGCAAACACAGAGAAAACCTCTGTGGGTGTTACAGTGAATCCCAGACCTGCAAAACCTACCCAGACATCAACAACCCAGCAGAAGACAGCAGCTCTGTCCTCAGGGACGTCCCGCTGGGTTCAGTATCTGAAAGGGTATGTCATACTGAGAGATCTAGAGCGCTACTTGAGCAGATTGGCAAGAGATTACACTTTGCTTCAAACTAAGCACTGACAAACACGCACACGCAAAGCAAACAACAACAAAAACGAAAACCTTTACAACAGAGATAAACCAAGTTACTAAGTTAACTGAACCAAGAAAGTATTCAATTATGAAACAAACAGACACACTAACTTAAATCCACATGCAGCTTCAGAGTGTTACTGTTGAACTTATATTTTATATGAAACTTTATTTTTTCTATTGTTTTTTTTTTGTTTGAGGAAAATAGACCAGACAAATATGCGGCTTGTTGGGAAGTGTTACATCAGTATGTGTGTCGTGTCTCAGGAAAATACATTTTAACACATAAACAGGCAGCTTTAGCTTTTGTTGCAGAAATGTAAAGAATGTTTCATTATTAAGAATTAAGTATTCTTTCTAAAAATGTACATTATGTTTATGTTAAATTTATGCTATGTCAGTTATGTTCATGCTACATTTATGTTTGGAATATATAAGCACTTTAAACGGCACATACTTTGTTTATATTACATTTCAAAAGAGCAAACAAAACAAATTAGTCAGCTATTCTCGAAAATCAAAATTCCCCAAACACTCCACTTCCCTCCTATATCAGACAAGCAAATGACAGAATGAGCCTCTATATCCCCTTTCTTTGTCTTTTCCCTGTACTTTCCACATTGTTATTTATTAAATTATTTATTTTATTTATGTGATGATATGTATGATAAACACAATATTTATTTGTCATGTAGTTATTGCAAACACAGTAAAATATTTTTTTTACAATTTGTATCATGAATGTTTAATAAATTTACTGAGAATAAATTATAGCATGAGTGTTTTTTACAACACAGTTTTTTTTATTTTGAATAAAGTTGTGTTTGAGAGAATGCATGCGGCCTGGTCATGTTATAACAGGTCTGTTTTGAAGCGATGAAGTCTTTGGCCTCTGTTCAACAAGTAGCATGAATATAAACCAAGCATGACAGCCTTTCATGTTGCTTATAGGCCTTGCATTCAATACAGATTATAAAAGCATAACTCTTAAAAACTCATTCCTCCAAGTCTAACCATTTCTCTATCCGTAAAGGTCTACGGTATGTCTGTTATTGTAGTTTATATCTTGGAAAATACAATATATTTGCATTTAAGATGTAAGCGCTAACATACAGAATACAGATCCTGTTTGATTATTCAGCAGAGAAAAAATGACTCATCAATTCAATCATAAAGTCATCAGTAAAATGAAACTAAGTTAAGTTTTAGTATTCTAAATAGTGATTTAACAAAATGCTTTGGAATATATATGTGTTGATATGTGGCTTTGGATTGAAATATGCATAGAAAGTGTAGTCTGGCTTTGTCTTGTGATTGGCTAAAGCACTTCTGTGAAATGATTTGTCCACTGTTAATGTTCCCTCCTTCTGGTGAGCTCTCATTGGCCAATCATGAGATCTGAGGGGCGGTCTGGAAGAGGAAGCCAATATTTAATACACAGGATTATGTTAAGGTTAATAGTTTGCATGCATACAACCAGTTAAAACACTTTAGCTTTGTTAAATAATTAATTTAGCATTAAATATTTATATTTCCCAAAATTATTCTTCGTCTTCTTAAACCTGTTTGTTTAAGAACAATGTACAATATCTCTCTCACTCTCTAACTTAACCAAAAAAAAGTCATGCCTTTAACCTGTTTCCTCATCAGAGAGTGTGTGTGTGTGTGTGTAGTTCTCACCACAGACAGGTGTCCATTCTTGGTCTTCACCACACGCAGCTCCTGACCGCAGGTGAAATGGATCACTCCCTCTTTTCCTCTTGCTATAGCAAACCTGATACTGAAAGTACAGTAAGTGTTCTGACATTAGCTTAAAAACAATTCTCTATAAAATATATACAGAAAGAATTGACATAAAATGACTCAATTAAATTTGACAATGTCATTTTTCTTGTTTTTGTTCGCACAGTCTATGGTATTTTACATTTGCATTTCTGGTTGTATGTGAAATGTATCTGACTGTGTGTGTGATATACAAAAATACAAAATCTTGATTCTAATAAAATTACATTACATGATCACACATTTAAGTTAAACCACACACATACCTGTCCTGACTGATGTTGACATTGTGTATCTTGTCTGCCATGATAGCCAGTTTGGTGACGGCCTCGATCACATGATCACACTGAAGCACCAGGTCACCCTGGAGGTCAAAAGGGCAAAAGGTCAGATTTACAGAGACAATCACACATCATAAATGACTCAATACTTATTTTACCTTGTGCTTACTGTCAGCTGTGGGAACATGCAAAACAAAGAAGCCGTCGCTGAGGGAACTAACCGAGATGCCTGCAAAAGGAAACAATACTTAACTCAAAATGTGAATGTGTTGCAGATTATGCAGCCCTGCAAGACGTTACAGCTGAAACAGAATAAGCGTATGATTATCTAACCACTGTATACTGTGTAGCCCCGGAGTATTAATCATTAATACGTTTTGTTGTACAGTATTATTGAACTACAATGGGGGTGAGCTGTATTACAGTAACATTACCCAGCAATGTGCTGTAGTCAATGCGTTGCTTGATTTTTGCTTCCTGGACCAGCACAGCAGCTGAAGTGGTCAACAGCAGCTGACGCGCTCGTGCACGGAAACCATGACGATCATATTTGATGACGGCGACACCATACTGACAGAGAAAAGAACAACAAAACACGAAAAGATGTGTAGCAAAGCAGTTTATACAGTTTAACAGAATTGTATTAAATACATCACATCAAAAAATGTATAGCGTGTGGTTCTTTATACACATACTTTATATAGATGCTGTAATATATATACCCTGAATGCACCATAAGTCACTTTAGACAGAGGCGCCTGCCACGTTTATAAGTATAAAAGACACACAAATGCATTCACACATTTACCTTCACTTTGTTATCATTTCCTAGAGTCTGCAGCACTTTGAGGTTAATTTCTTCAGGCTCTGTATTAGTAATAAGTCAACAGGTGTTAGTCTTTTTGTCTGTTTCATTGCAAAGGAAATTAAATTTGTGCATAAATATTATTACCAAGCCTGGTGTTCACAAAAAGTTTGGGAACGCTTCGAGGGTAGCAGTCCTTCTGACCCCTAAAAATTGCACTGGCTACAACCTTCTGTTCCAACTGCAGACAACGAGAGATGAGATAAATGTGAATCTGAGTACTGCATGTGTGTGTGTTTCTTTACAAATGAAATACCTGCTTCATCCACTCAGGCTGGATTTTTCTGCAGTAGTCGTTGACTAGGTTGCGTATACACATTCTGTGAAGATGCTCAGATGCCTGTTGGGGGAAGACATGGAGATATCCTTAGAACTTCCAGTGAGTGAGAGTAGATGTCTACACTAAATGTTGTTGGTATACCTCAGTGAGTGAAGGTGGAGGTCTTGGCCAGTTGTTGTCAAGCACACTTTTTGGCAGATTTCGTTTCACTTTCATCAAGTATGAGTATCGCACGTGGTCCAGGAAATACTCATTTTCAGGGCAACGAGGCTCATTGCGCAGGATAAAGCCTTTGATGAACCTGAAAAAGAGTGAAGGAGAGAAACTTTATAATGAGATACATATTGACAATATTTAAATATCTAAAAACCTACGTATACAGAAACGCGTACGTGCGAATGGTGTCCGCTGCTTGTCTACGATGCTTGGCTTTCCTGCGACCTTTGACCCCTCTCCACCATGACTGGATAGCAATAACTGTGAATTGTGAACAGACCACAGAGGCATGTGGACTGCATACATATTCATTCACTGACTGTTTCAGTGTTCACTGACTGTTTCTTTCTGTAACTGTGCTTACTGTATTTGTGTGTTTATTGTACCTGAATGTCGAATGCGATGATACTTGGCTCGCTCCCTGTAGCCTCGCCAGGACTTCTGCAGAATGATGGCTAAACACAAACCATAAAACCAATAAAACCCACATACACAACATTTAATAAGCTAAATGATATGTTAAAACAAGCAAATAATAAAACAATTTTCTAAACTAAACTTCTAAACAAAACTGTTTTATGTACGGCCATCTGGTGGTTGTAGTTAAAGAACTTAACTACAGTGTAACTTCATATCTTCATAGTATCGTTATACTCTTCAGCATCATCTTCCTCTATCTTACCAATGCTTTGTTTCTGGGCCTGAAGTGCATCCTCAGTCACAAACAAAGTCTTTGGGAAGCGGATAAAGATCTTGGACCTAAGCAGAAAGACAAACTGAATTGTAGATACTACAGTATTTTTTAGAACCCAAAGCTTTTCATTGCTGCCCCAGAGCGATGAGAGAAGAGATATCTGTAGATATCTGTAGTAATGGTGCCTCAGATGGCATCTGCATCTACTAAATCCAAACTCAAGTCTTTAACTTGATACTAATGCATAAGATATCTCGTGCATGCAAGGTATCTTTGAGGTCCAGTGAGAGGGCCAATACCAAAACAATCACTGTCTGGCCCACATCACTGGAGCACAGCCATTGAAAATCTGTTCTTTTTATCCTTTCTTACCTGCCCAGTTTGTATTCCTCAGGTTTATAGTTAAGGTGTTTGACCAGATTGGCGACTCCTTCAGGCAGTTTTCCTTGCCAGTTTGGCCAGGTGTCTGGACACAGAGACTTATACCTGTGCAACCACACATATACCAAAAGAAACTGAAACAATATATTGCAAAGCACAATGTTATTGCAAACGCTGTCTACTGTGTATGTGAAAACCTGTGTATGAAAGAGAGACCAACCTTTCTAAGAACGCCTCGTAGTTCCGCCTGTATGCAAATCCAGCTCTTCTCACTCTCAGATTCTCCATCAAACCTAAATACTTCACCTGATGCCTGACTAACACTTCATCAAACCTGCCTAAAGAAACAGAGGATGGAGATGCAAAAATGTGTAAGAAAATTAATCTTCAATTAACCTTTTATCTTCAATAATGTTTGTACCTTCTGCTCCACCTGTGGCAAAACCAGCACTGAAAACGTTATGTAAAGTAATAAGTCAGTTCACCTTTTCAGAAGGTGTTGAGAAGATTAGAAATACTGTAGATGTTACAATTGACACCAAGGGCTTAGCATGTCTGTTAATTGTCAAGTGAGAACAACTATGGCCGATACTCTCAAAGTAAACAACTATCAGCAAATTAAACAGCCAGGATTATTTACAAATTGATAACAAAAATGCATACACATTCCTACCTGGCTGTTTAGCATCATTGGGTTTTATACAGCGGACATATGATGGTTCCTTGGACATCAGAATCTCCATCAGTTTGGCCAAACTGAGCTTAAACTGTGTGGCAGCCTGAACAAAAGACATCCAGACTTAGTATGTTAGCAAAAGTAGGTCAGGTTACCACCTAAATTGTGGAAACAAATAAATAATGAGAACAATTCTGTTTAGACATACTATATAATGTCTGAATATGCAAAAGGTTTGTATAAAGGGACAGAAAATATAATTTAATCAGTATAAAATAATTTATTTGGAAAGTCTCCAACATGCTAATCAATCATGTGTGTGAATATCTGTGTGTGTGTTCATCTAACCGTTTCAGGTCTTCTTTGGTCCATTAACTCTTCTGCATGGAAACACTGACTCACAATATTATTCCTCGATTGACACATCACCTGCAATAAGACCCATAGAGTTTTATAACACAAACATTTTTTAAAGTCAAAACATCACACACACTTTAAATCCACGGTACCTCCTTCAGGTGTCTGTACAGCAAATCATTATTTTTGTCCAAAAACCCTGAAAAGAAATGGAAAAACAATAGCACACACACAACTGGCACTGACTAAATGACTGGTATTAATGTATGACTGGTAGGTTCCTCACCATGGACATTGTAGTTAACCTCTCCAGCATAGTGTACTAGCCTAAACTCTTCCCGCCCAATTGCTTTCCGAATCTTCCCATTGGCCATTTTATGACTGGAACATGAAATTGCCCAGTCGTTTATAATCCAATGACATCCAACATTTACAAATTAATTGTGTGTGTGTGTGTGTGACTTGTAAGTCTCATACGTGACAAAGTGGGCATGGCCCCCCAGTGTGTCCTCCAGCTTTTCCAGAAATGTGATGTCACTGGCCTCTCCTGGTCTTAAGCACTCCTCATCCTGATTTAAATACATGATTGAATTCATTAAATACAGTTCAGTTTTACCACGATAATGAAATTTTAAATGAAAATACACAGACCAGAATAGCAATGATGCCTTTGTGTTTCTCCTCCACGAGGTCGCAGATGATTTTGTTGTTGAAATATTCCACTCTCTCCCACTAGCCAGAAAACAAGAAATTTTACATAACAGTAAAAACAACAGAAAGTGCAAGATTTACAGGAATGTCTCATTCTATTGATTCCACAATTGTGTAGTTGACATGGACACAGTCTTGTTGCATTTATTTGCACATGCTCTTTGAAGTCCACATGACTTTATGGTGTCCCATTTTGTGATTTACTAGGTGCTCATAAGCAACATTTTATGCCAAAACACTCATAACTTATGTGTTTTGGTTTGTGGTTGTCTGATTACTCCACTAATACAAACTATCATCATACACTGCACATGATTTCTACACCCTAAAGTTAAGCAGCAACATGCTGTGAAAATAATTGTGATTGTGACACAAAGTTTAACTGTTGAATGTTTATACATTTTGCTTGATTTCCTGTATCAGCAACTTTACCCTGTTGCATCAGGGAGGCTGAAATTAAGTGTTGTGCAAGTTGTGTAACATAACACAAGGTGTGACATACACAATACAACAAAAGGACATAATATAAAAACATAAAATAAATTATTAAAAAGATCAAACCTATAAAAGACCTGGTGTTGCGATGCTCCATGCAATGCCATCACAATGTAGATGTGACAATAAGACAAGACTCTCACACACACACAATACATACACACTGTTGTAATATTTTCCTGGCACACTCACCACAATCCCTTCAGCCTCATATTCCTCCTGTTCACTCTTCAGTGTGAGCTCAATAAACAGCTGCTGTAGCTTCTCATTGCAGTAATTAATGCAGAACTGCTCAAAACTACAGAGAGAAGATCAGAAAGAGATAAATCTCTTCCACTCTCATTTCTTAATGTCATTTTCCTTTCATATGTTCTTTAGTGTCATACAAGTTCGTAAGGCTGAAAATGACTAATTCAGACCAACCTATTGTGCTGAAAGACCTCAAATCCATATATGTCCAGCAAACCAATAACAGAAGAACATTTGCTGGAGTAGTAGACCTCATCCTGTGAAACACACATGATAATTTTCTGAAGTCATTCCACTAGATGGCACAACACAATCCGAAAATGCGACTGAGCTCCTCTTCATACATGCAAGATGATATTTGCAACAGTAAGTCTGTGTATTTTAAGCAATGCAATGATTTTCATTAACAGAAAGCAAGAACACACCTTAAAGGCCAACGATTGGTTCAACTTTTGGACCAGCCAGGTAAAAGCCCGACCATATATGGCCTTGGCCAATGAGTCACGAGCAGAGAGAGCCTGTTCTAAACTCAAGGGACTGATCATCTGAAATAAACACACACACACAAAATATTAACTCTGCACATCTTTGTTTAATGCCACTTGTAAACCATCAGTTTACCTAATAGTTTGAATGCATGCAGACTGAGTAAACCATGAGATTACCAAACATAAAATATGTTAAAAGCTCTAAGTGAGTGAGAAGAAAGAGAGAAAGAGAGACACAAATATATTGAGATAATACCTCCTCCCCTTTGGCAACAATTTTCTTATGAGTAAGAGCTTCTGTCAGGACTGACCCGTCCACACCCAGCAGCTGTTGACAGAAACAAAATAAAACACATTCCATGTGTCTACTGTAAGAATGTGTGTGTTGGCCATTAAGTATGATGAAACTGAATTAAGTGTTTGATCTGAGATAGGTATCTGTGACAAAAGCCTTACACGTTAGCCTGATAACCAGCTGAGATCATATTTAACCCAGATTTTAACAGTACCCATTCTGAACAACTTTAGAACAGTTAGTTCCCCACACAAGAACAGCACAAAGCAAACTTGAGACAAGTGACTTTAATGAGACTGAAATCTAATTCCCATGAAACTGTATAAAGTTCAGACAGATATTGAGATATCACTTGAGATGGGACATTACCTCATTTCAGTTGCATTTAACTGTTTGGTTCTAGCAATAGCACAGTAACTCAAAGTAAAGCTACTTCTAACTTAACTACTTTTTTGTTTGGTAACAGTAACCTAGTTACTTGAAATAGTTTAGCTTCTATAAAAAATAAGCAATATTATCAAAACAAACTGGAAGCCATAAGCAATGCATTTTGTCAACTTTGCTGAGCTAAGTGTCTTGTAGCTTCCAAAGCTGTAGTTTTAAAGTAGACTCACCAATACTGTTTAGCACTAATAAAGCATTTATGTGCTTAACTCACCTGGGACAGATATCTGAGTTGAGGCTCAGTGGTGATGTGCGTCTCACCCTCCTCATCCTCACCAAACTGTGTGTTACCCAGATGTAAAACACTGGCCACAATCTCCATCAGCTCCTGCAGGGAAGAAGAATTTTCTGAGTGTGTGTCCTGGATTTAGAGCAATCTGTTGTCATGCATGTCTAATGTGTGTGTGCACCTGTATCTCATTCTCATTAAAGCCAATGATGGTGAAAGCATTGCTCACAACTTTCCAACCATTCTTATCATTGATAGCAGTCACCCGTGGACAGTTACCCTAAAAGAGAAAGAATGTCTGTTACAAACATACACCAACATACAATCAGTATACCAGTGGCAGCTAGACTATAGAGGCAGGTGCCCTAACAAAACATTCATTCAGTACAAAGAAAACAGGAAATTATGGGGAGAAGGGTGGGGGAATGGATATAGGAAATGGTGTGAGCCAGATTTTAGCTCACATCACCCACATGAACAACGAGGTTTAATAGTCTACCATTTTTACACATGTAAACACCTTAACTAGGTAATGATAGTGCTGTGGGTTGGTTTTCTCCAAACCCAGTCTCTTTAAAAGAGGGTCATCGCCGCCCTCCAGCAGCTGATAAAAGATGTGGAAGTTTCTCTCGCCGTGGTTCTGATGGGCCACTCTGGATTTCTCTAACAAATAGTTGAGGATGTGACCTCCAATTGGAGCCCCCTGCACAAGACAGAGACATAATGTATTGATTTAAGAGGCTATAAGCATAACCACCAACATCTATGGAATCTCTACATCTCACAGCTAGAAGAACAGAAGCAGTTGACTGTGTGAGCATAGCCTGAGCATTTCAGTGGTTTCCAATCAGAGCATCAAACATAAGACCATCAGATCTGACTGGTTGTGGTCTCACAGCTACTTATTATTACCTTATAGTCAAACTGAATGTCCATGTATTTCCCAAATCGACTTGAATTGTCATTCCGAAGTGTTTTAGCATTTCCAAAAGCCTGTGTGAAAAGATTTATTATCATATTATTGTGTTTAAAAGACTCTTGTTTCTGTGAGTGCATTTGTGTGTGTACCTCCAAAACAGGGTTGGACTGTAACAGTTTTTCTCTGATGGTATGTGTGTTGTCACGGGTGGGACAGATGTGTGTGTAGTACTGAAGAATCTTCTTGGAGGCCTCAGTCTTTCCAGCGCCACTTTCTCCTGAAATCAGAATGCACTGATCTCTTCTCTCCGTCCGGAGCGCACGGTATGAGTTATCCGCCAGAGCAAAACTAAAGTCATACAGACAGATACAAAACCACATATTTTAATGCCAACATGGTATATATATATATATATATATATATATAGTTTGCTTTTAATTTAAAGAGTTTATCTGCTAAAAATATATACCTTTTCAATATTATGTTCTTAAATCACTTTATGAAGACATTTATATAGTATGATTAAGTTGTCAGTCATAAAATTAACTGTAACTGGCAACCAATGGCTTAGAATAGAATGGGTGTGGGGAAGGATTTTACATTTTGAAATGAGTGTGTGTGTGTGTGTGTGCTTTAATGAGTGAGTGTTAATATGTGTGTAAGTGGAAAGTTGTGTTCATGTTCCAAACTCTGGAATCTCCAGGAAAGTGAGTCATACTTGAGGAATTGGCAGAATGTTCTCTGGGATTCTCACGGCCATGACACACATAAACACACACACACACTTAACACTCACATGTGAGGTGAGATCTCATAGAAATTGACTCCTCTGTGCCGCTCCATGTTCTGTTTGGAGTAAATCTCCAATTCTTTGTAAGGATTCACAGACACCAGCACTGACCCAATATACGTCTTATATAGAGAAAGAAAGGGGGGGAGAAAGAAAGAAAGAGAGAGAGAGAGAGAGAGAGAGAGAGAGAAAGACTGCGGTTTGAATTAGTGTTTTTTGAGCTTATCTTAATTCACTGCTGAAAGCTGTGGTACTTAAAATGAGTGGAATTAAACAATGGATCTTCTTGGACAGGGTACAGTCTCTCAAACTTTCCTCATATTTGCTTTGATGCCTGTTGTCTAAAGTAAGACGTTTAGACAGATCTGTTGTCTCAT
>JBAJNP010003459.1:0-39541 GCA_036877545.1 Yasuhikotakia modesta
ATGTCCATTGTTAAATGTCTCTGCACTATATGGAGCATGCGCCCAAGAATTTCACTCACCTAGGCACACGTGCTGTGGTGATATGACAATAAAGGTGATTTGATTTTGATTTAAAGTGAAAATGTCTGATAATGTAATACAGATTTATTTAACTAGATGTCTTGTATATGCACAATAAAAACCACAAAACAGACACATCTTCCAAAAGATTCTGTATTTTTTTGTGTTTTATAACATCACTTTTTTGCAAAGATCAAGAAAACAGACATCCCATCTCAGCGCACAACATTCTAAGAAAAGCAGAAATAAAATCTCTGATCATCCGTGTGCATGAGGAGCGAACAAGTCCAGCCTGGCAGACAGAGTTCAAATGGAGAGGCAGAACTCATACAGAGTGCAGAGTTCGGCCTCTTTAATGCTTGACAATCACACAACAACAGAGTCAGACTGCAAGCCCCACCCCCAACCTGCTTCGGTCAGGACCAATCAGCTCCCTCTCCTCATGCCCCATCATGCACCTGTCATGACAGGTTGGCAATGTTGGCCAGGAAACGCTGTGCCCACCACTCCTCAAGGTCAATGGGCACAAAATCTGTAAAATAAATAAAGATGGGCAAGTTAATAGACTAATAATAGTGAATAGAAAGTTCAAGTGTGTAAAATATACACTGTTTACAGACTGAGGGAATATACAAAGGACAGAAGTGATAGACTGACTCTTCATGCTGGGATTGGGGCTCCTCTCTGTGTACTGCACAGGGCCCTTCCCATTGTCTGGATGAGATCCCTCTCCAAGCTTCTGTTCCACCTCCTGCCAAGCTGCAAGCAATAAATCAGTTTAATGTACATATATACATACATATACACACACATATATACACCTATACATATATACACACCTATACATCATATATACACATACATATATACATATATACACACACAGAGACAGAGAGACACACACATATATACATGGACTGGGTGAAAAAGTATACAATTAACAATACAATTTGTCCCAGCTATGTGTTACACAGTATTTATACACCATAAATGCAATATATTAAACCCAAAGAACAGTTTTTAAGATGTTTATGTATGACAAGCCCTTTGTTTTGATTGGCTTCTTTATATTGCTTTGCACTGGTTTGTTTGCCTCCTTAACAAACCGGTTCAGAAACGCTTACACCGAGCGCTCAGTACAATTTAGGCAGCATTAAGCTTCTGTTGAATAGCCTCTCATTGTATCAAAGTACATGAAATCCGCCCTGCAGGGACAGTTGCATCAGCCTCTGGGGGTGGAGTCTGGCCTAAAGACAAACACCCTCCTTTTAAAGATAAGAACTGCCCTCCTTTATACCAACTCTGGTAAACTAACCAGTTATGCCCAAAAGTCTAACTGGTTAGTTTACCAAAAACTAGTTTACCAAAAGTCTCAACTTAAATCGTATAAACTGGAACACTTATAACACAATAACATTTCTTCAACAGAAACACTTCCATTGTCATTTCTAATATGCTCATGGCAAAACCTTGAGGGACCTTCTGGGGACATTAGAAAAAGACAAGAATGTGTCTCAGTCTGTAGCTACTGGAGACCCTCGAATCCAGCTGCTCTCTCCTCACAGTTCGATGAGTTCATAGCCAGTATTCCCAGGCCAGCCCTCGCCCCTCTGAATGTCTCAATGGTCAAGGTACATCAGACACAGACAAAAAAATGCTCACATAACTGATTTAAGGCCCTTTCTGCTCTCAGTCTACCGCTAATGCCAGCAAACTTATCTAGAAAGTTCTCACCACGTCTTGGATCAACTGACTGCTGCTTTTAATAGGACGATCCAATTCATAAGCTATGGAAAAATAACTCACCCTCATAAACAAATCTGACGTTCTCCTCATGTGCTGGGGTAAAGCCTTCGCTTGTGCTGTCAGCTTTTGGAGAAGTTGATCTGTGATAGCGCTTTCCGTTCAGCCGGTGAAATACAATCTTAGGCGCAGGGGAACTACAGAAACACAGAGACATTTGATTATAAATGTAATACTGTTCACCATCTCTAATCACCATAGAAGTTATTGGGAACCCCAAATATTTGGTTGCATCCAAATCTCTTGTATTAAAATTAGTTTTTCTTACACAAGTTTTAAAGGAACAGTTTCTGAATGTTGGCAGACTTCTATGAAAAGCAAAGGGAATCGAAACCTGACATTCCATCTACATCCATCTCTTTTACATCTCTTTTTACATACTTTTACATAGTAAATGATGATTTATGTGGTTTCTTACTAATTTTCTAGAGCCATACAGTAGCTCTGTGTGAGAAAAAGACCAAAATGTAAAACAGTGGCAATTGCATTAGTTAATATTTCTCTTTCTGGGACAACATACAGTAAGAGTCGGTTCATATTAAAATAGTTTTCTGTATTTTCTCCATTTCAGTTTTGAGTGAACTCAATACTTCCTTACACAACGTCGTTTTTGATAGCGATGCATAAACGACATGAATCTTAGATGCTGCCTTTATCAACATTAAACGAACTGACGTCAAAATACATTAAGACGAATGACACAAACGTGTCTGTCGTCAATCGCAGCGCGACTGCAACCTCATAAAGCGGCGCTGGGCTTCATAACGTCCTTGTGAGAGTATCTGGGGGTGTGACACGCGTTTGGGTTCATGGTTCTAATAACTGCGTTGTTATTATCGCGTTAAACGATGAAGGATATGAACGTGCTTTACAACATCGTTCACACGCGCGTTTCAAACACGCCGACATTGCGCGCACGCGCTACAGTTGCAAGGTCACACGGCGAAGGAAAAACACGCGACTTAGGCGTAAATACACACCGGCCTGATTCGCAAACGAGCCTAACTTGTTAGGTTTGAGTCTTTTATTTATGAAAACTATATAAAGACATTTGGTCTCTGGCAAAGATGACGCTAAACTGACTTTAAGTTTCGCCCTAGCGACAACACTCACGACACGCATGTAGATACATTTTAACAGCACGAGCTCTGAACTGCGTGTTAAAACGTTACATATAAAGTTTGTTACTCACTCCGATGCAAACCAATGGCTTTGCTTCTGTTTCAGGTCGTTTGCTTTACTTTCAATCTGTTGCGTGGGGCCTGCAAGAAAAAACGTGTAACATTTTAATAGCAAACGTTCAAGTCCCCCTTGCTATATTTATAGCCTATAATGTATCAAAAAACTATAAAAACATTATCAAGCGTTACTTGAAATGGATGAAACGTAATGCATACGGTTTGTTACATAATATCAGAAGTAACAACGTTAAATTAACGTTAATAAACTATTGATATCGATTGCACACATCAGACAGTCAATTGTGACCGTGGTCTTTAAACCTCACGCGGTTGCGTTCTGGAGCTGTACCTGTTCTGCGTTGCGTTACAAGTTTGCTGGGACCTCTTGTTATTGTGTACATCATGTGAAAGACGGTTTTTGGTGAACCCCTGCGGCACTACTGATGTGTCTGTCGGTCCACGCGAGCTCTACGGATCGGTCAACGGGAATGTCACGGTGAAATGCACGCCAGAAAACGTCACGCGATTCCCCGTCAGAATGGAGCTCTGTTGACGCAGCCACCGTGGAAATAACCGGTTTCTTTCGGCGGAGCAAATCTGACGTTTCGTCCCTTGCCTGCACTGAGCATATGCGGCTGGACTTAAGCGCCGTGTGTTTACTTCCAGCACCAGTAAGGTCACTCAAGGTTAGGAGCGTTTATGACCCTGTTACAGTCTCGGATGCGTCTCAGATCTCGGGGTGTCGTCACCCTGTGCAGTGAGAAACTTTCCGGCGCTGTGTATTAAGTCTGGTCGGTACTGTAAATTCGGACCCTCCGTACGTACGCCAATCACATTGCAGCGTGACGTCACGCAACGCCCCCCGCGACGTAATAACGGGGTCACCTTTCACCCACTCACCTTGTGGATACCAACGACCACGCGAGATTACATCAAACGGGCGATGTGGACAATTAAAACATTTATCGTCATATTATTTAACCAAAAAACACACCATCGATTGACATGCACGATAAAACAGCGCGTTAGATAAAGCTGGGCTGCGTAATCTGCGCAGCTACGAGGCGCTTTACGCACCACGTGGGAACCAGACAGCCTTTGCTTTATACACATTAACGGTGCTGAACCTCTGTGGGTCAGTGCGTGGCGTTAATCTGTCTGATCTGCAAATAGTTGTCTGAAGTTCCACCCATCGCCCATTAAAGCCACACGATTGAGTTCAACAAGAAAACGATGGAAACCCTTTCAGAAAGTCTTATGCAACTTTTACACAACGCTGAATAGGCAATTCTGCTGTCAACAACCCTTAAAATTGTATACACTTTAATTCACTTCAGGAACTTGATAAACATGCCATTTCAAGTAACTGTATGTGTCCAAGATAAGGCTAACAATGGGTAGCTGTCTGAGAACTCACCTCAGGTCAGGATAAATCTACAGTGTTATTGCTTAAAGACTTAAATTGTAACATTATTTTTGCTGATACTATGAGGTCAAAGCTACACATTCTCTTTAATGTAACCCGTTTTCACAATTTGATCATTAACAGCAGACTTTTAAAACATAAAATGAGTAAGATATACAATCTTGTACAAAACCCATAAATACAATACCTAAAGCTCTTATATTCTACAGTAGTAAATTTCCATGCTGTTTTCACACAAAGCAATTTTTTAAGGAAAATGTCTATTCCTTACATTCCCAAATAAAACTGGGAGCTGAATAAAACTGATGAAACAGCACATGTTGAGAAATTTGCTCCCCTGAGTGGCTGTGTACAGTACATCTGAATGCAATATTACTATTTACATCTCCCCTATTACAAACACACACCGTGAAAGTACTTAATTACCCTGTAAATGTCCACTTGTCGTAAATATTTCCAACATGGTGCCTTAAGTTGGAGTTTAGCAGAGCAGTACTAGATGTTAAGATCATTATAAGCCTAGACTATATATCAAAATGTTTGCAAATCTTAAAAAAATAAACTATCCAGCTACAACATGCTGGAAATGTTCCCCATAAACATTTATTTCAGTATAGTTCTCTAAATAGTTCTTGGACCTATTTTTGGAATTATATAGGCTTAATGGTTTAGGTGGCTCATGACTGATTCCAGTTTAAAGGCAAGTAATATTAATCCTGGTTTAGAGAAACCAGGTAAAGTAATATTAATCCTAGTAAACCAGGTAAAGTAATATTAATCCTGGTAAACCAGTTAAAGTAATATTTTTATCCTAGTAAACCAGGTAAAGTAATATTTTCATCCTGGTAAACCCCATTAGCTATTGTTGAACCTGAGTTATGTTCAATACTGAGGTTCACAGTCTTCCAGCAGACTGTCGGTGATGTAGTTGATCTTCGGTATCTGCTGGTAATACCGTTTCTCCACAGCTGTGTTTACTGTCCAGGCCACCACCTCCACCCCTCGGTTAGCCCAGTACTGCACAGTCCCTGAAAAAACCCAACACAAAAACTCATTCTCTGAAGAATCATATGACCTTCAACACTATAGATGGTGCCATTGATCTACTTTCAAGACAGGGCAAGAGTGCACGATTAGTTACTCTGGCTGTTTACCTTCAAGTAGACTGCAGTGTAAGGGAGGTGTTAGGATTTATGTAGTGGTGGTCAAGGATAAAGATTAGCGCTAGTCTGTATTGAAATCCAGCCAACAAGTGGTTTCACGTTCAATGCATTTCAGGTTTAGTGGTTACATACAGTGGTTAATTTATACTACAAAGCCCACCTAGAAATACACAGCAGTAAATACAGTATATAGTGTATTTATACACACAAACACACACACCACTAATTTGTGCCCACAGATATATCAATTGTACCACCCACTTACTTTTTTTAGAACTACTTCAGGTACTAATTCAGGTAATAAGGTAAATAATTCCTAAATAACTCCTTTAGCGCTGCGGCTGCCTGCAGACAGCAAACAGCATTAATGCACTATCAATGTCCTACACACAACTCAACACAACTACAACACAACTAAATATGACACATGCAAACATCGTGCAGATAGCCTCAATAATAGCCTCATTGTGTAATAGCCAAACATTGTGCTAAAAGCCTCCCACTGAAAATACAGTGTGTGTTAAAAAACAGTTGGCGGTACCTCATCTGGGTGACCTTTGACATCAAAATAGATGGTCAGCTGGTGTTTAATGCATTCTTCTACAGCCTCCTGCAGCGTAGGTATCCTCTCACCCCGGAAACGGTCACTGCGGCAACCAACAAGACATACCACCTGTTGTTTTTGACTGCTTATTATTATAAAGCAAAACTGGGTTTGTAGTAAATGGCCAGACATTGGCTCATTTACATAAGAAAATTACTTATATGTTGTCTTAGTTAAACACAATGTCTCTTTTTTGAAAACACTATATATTTAAATTACTCTCTCTATCTAACCTGAGTCTATGTTTGGCCGCAGCATCTAATTTGCGCAGAGAGGAGCAGGCTGTTAAGTGGACCCGATCCGTTGTAGTCCGGTCCACAGTTTCATCATGCATCAGTATGGCGACACCATCAGCAGTGAACTCCAGATCCAGCTCCACACCTGTGGCTCCGTTCTCAGTCGCCTTTCAATTCAAATAGCCCGTATAGGAGGAAAAACATTAACGCAACAAATACATAACAAAGAGACTGAGATTGAACAAGGTCATACAAACAGATCTGGACACAATATATGTTGTCAAAAGCATTACATTGTTTTAGACATCTCCTCTGTTTCATTGCAAAATAAGTTCACAATAACGATTCATCGTAATACAGACATCAGTTTAACGATGTACTCACCGCCCGTATAGCAGCTATAGTGTTTTCTGGGGCATCGTGTCCACCTCCGCTGACACTCCGCTCGCTGAGACTCTAGACCCGGGGGCCCGCAGAACCTGCCTGGCCTGGCTGGACGGGACCTGGGGGAACCGGAACAACCAAAGGAAAAGGTAGAAAAAGGACAGTTGACCAAACTGCGCTCCCGGTTCCCAGCAACACCGCCGAGAACAGCGTGAGTCCATCTCCCAGCTGAAGCATGATGACAAGTGGGTACCGGCTATAAGAAACTATGGCTATAATGGTCGTCTTAAGTCATTCATTGCAACACACTTGTATAAAACTTACACAATATAATAGAGATCTGCTGACTGATATTCAGACGTTTATAAATCATAAATACGTTGCAGAATGACTTTTAATAAGTAAAATTAGTAATAAGTCAGCAATAGTTAAAGTTTTTGGTGTGTAGTTCGCAGTATTACGTGTCCATTATTATTCTCACTGTCAGTTTCTCACGTAACAATAATGTCAAATATTTAATAAGAAACAATGAGCTCAATGTGACACAAAAGTCCTTGTGTATCACTGATGAAAAATACTAAAATCAATTCATATAATGTGAGATAAATCAAGATTTGATCAAGATTTTTTGCAAATTTGTGTCTGAACAAATTTTAGTAGATACAGCTGGAATGACAAAATGAGTTTTGTTTAAAGCAACCTGTATAAAAATGTATACAATGTTTGGCATTAAATGTATTAGTACGTGTGTTTTCTGGCTTGGGCTGACAAAGGGACTTTTATTTTGAAGCTAACTAGATCATGTCCAACTTCACAGGAAATACAATCCCATGAAGAACTGAACTTCTGAAAACATGGTAAGTGTGCACAAATATGAACAAATTGTCGCAAACGATAAAGATTATTACCCATTTATTTTGCATTTTCTGTTGCATGAATTAACAACCCGATAAACGGTATCACTGATATGCTATAAATGAAAGCATGTACTGTACAGATTGTCCTTGACTAGCATGCAGTGCACAAGCAATACATTGATCCCTTGTTTAAGAATACGGTGACCAAAAATATGAGCTATACTAGCAAAGTAAGTAACAATACATTGCAGTTGTTTTCCAATTGATGACGTTTGTTGTCATTGTCACTTTTTTTCAGATGATGTCAGCACGTTTAATTCGCATTACCCGGTTTGCTGTATACAGATGTGGATGTCACCACTCGGGACTCAGTCGGTTCACTTCACACTCTCACCTGTATCATAATCCGGTTTCTCACGCGCACCGGCGGGCATCCATCACATTAACGCGTGCAGTGCAAATCCAACCCGTTTCATTCTGTTCCGATTTGGCCTCAAGGAAATACAATCTTATTTATGCGTTTCCGGCGATCAAGGGTCTGCGGGCTCTCTCAAGACTCAAACTGATGCAGACGGGCATTACTGTCGTTATATTGCCCGCAGTGTATTACCTCTATCTGCAGGGACAGGCCTCTGTAACCCTATTGACTTACTCCACCGGCATTGCTGTGTTTGCCGGCATTATGCTGTATTCCATTAGTCACTATGTCAGAAGAGTGATTGGCATGATGTATGTGGATTCAACACAAACTGTTTTAAAGGTGTCACACTTGACGTTCTGGGGCCACAGGAGGGACATATACCTGCCCGTGTCGGATGTGAAGACTCTGGGAGATATTGGCGATATCAAAGGAGAACCAATTCTTCGCTTTAAGCGCTACAGCAGTTCTGATACGATGTACTTCTCCACAAGACTGGGACGGGTGGTGGACAAAGATGCTTTTGAGAAGGTTTTTGGGAGTTTGTCATAAATGTTCTTTGTTTGCCATTGAATGTTAAATGTCTTACTCTGAATGCCATTGGATGTTGTTTCATAATTAAAAATGGACAAATATTTAAGGTTATTTCAAGTTTATTTCGCATTATTTTTGAAAAATGTAAATGGAACACAAACACACTATTTTTCACAAAACAGATTTTGAAAATACATGCTATGTGCTATTTTTTAAATCAAAACTAAACTATAACCCTTAATAATTTGAGTAATTCCAACATTTTGGAAGTTTACCCCTAGCATGTGTACTTACAATACTGTTGAATGATAGTGGAAACAAAACACATCAAATAGTGGCTTCACCTCTAATAATTATAATACTTGGCAATATGTACAAAAACCAAAAGCTCACTTTGAAGTTCAGTTTTCTCATTTCTTATTGGTTGCCCAGATAAAGGCGATCACATGAGGTACCAGGCAGCCAATCCAGCGATAACAGCGACCCACGTGGCTAGCATGACCTGCACTGTGGGTTTTTGAAGCAACGTCTTGGCAAACTGACATGCGTAGGTCGTGTTGCCACTTACCGCTAAACGATCACAGAAGACAAAAGCAGTGCAGCAAAAATAAACATAACATAGCTTATACACTTTTAATTGTGATAGAGTTCTTACCCATTTTGGCTGCATAGTAGGGACATTTACTGATGTCTCCACCCATGTTTCCATGTGCTGGAAGCCCAATGTCCTGTACCTCCTCTTTAATGTCTTTTCCAATCTCTTGGAGCTCTGTGAAGACCTGATGGTAAAATGAAGTAATGCAAAGATTACAATCCAGTCACACTATTTAGCATGATAACAGTAGCGTTAGCATTAACCCTAAATGTGATCTGCAAAGCAATAGAAAGCTATATTTGATAGTCATCTTACATCTAAATTAAATTTGAAAGCCAGGTTAGCCTCATCTAGCAGCTTCTGTTTGGTGTTTGCGTTTACTTCCAACTCGTTCATCCGACTACGGTAGAGCCTCTTGAAGGCTGTAGGACTGTGGATGCCTTCAAAATGGTAGAAGTTTGATCCCTCACCAGTTGAGGGCAGTTTTAACGCCCGCTGTGCCACTTTTTTCAGGATCTGCCCTCCTGACAGATCGCCCATGTATCGGGTCCAGGCATGTGCCACCAGCAGAACTGGGTCTTCACTACCTGCTTTATAAATGCGGTCTACATAGGGTTGTGTGGCTGCAGAACAGGAGATCTTGCTCTCCCAGTCTTCACCATAAAGATACTCCAAGTCCTTGGCCAAGGCATCTCGCCTGTGCAGCTCGGCTGGGAAATACAACGGAGCCAACATGGAGTTCTCCTTATTCCTCTCAATTTCATCCTCAATGGCAGAATATACATAAAACAGAGCAGCTGTGCCAAGCTGAAGGTCATAAAATAACAAGATTTCAGCCCATAACATGAAATAGTGATAAGAATATATAGTATGACAGTAAGGTAGGATTAAAAAAGTTGGGATTTAGGAAAAAAATGGTTTGTTTTCCAGAATCAAAGATTCACCTTAAAAAGTTCTCTTTTAATTCGACCCCTCAGGAAGTCCTTGACAAATGGTGAGTTTTCGGCTCTGTCATGGGATTCTTTAGTCCCGGCTGTCAATACTTCTGACAGGTCATCAGGACTGAAAGAGAGGAAGAGCATTTTAAAGACGCACCAAATGTATTGCTTTAGGTTTCACTATATGACAGTGATCCATGCAGAGCCACAAACTTTATACACGTCAATACACTTATAAACACATTTCACTGTTCATCTAAAATGAATTACAAACAATGTAACGTTATGTTTACTTGTATATTAATATCACTGTAACAGAATATACCTGAAAATATCGTCATCATTGTCATTGAGAATGTGTTGCCCTCCGTTGGCGACTGCTGAATCGTCAGCCATTATTTCTGCTTACTGTGGTTCTCTATAATAAATAACATGGTGTGCATGTGACCTCTGCTTGGGCACAACAGATCTGTGGTCAGTTACAACCAACCCAAATGCATTTAGTCTCGTGTCAACAATGATTCAACTACGATCAGAGATTAACTTAAAAGTTAGTAACAGTTTGTCCTCATGTTTACAGTTTCGTTGCGCAACACGTGTTTATTAAATCATATACTGTCATATACTGTAAGTCTAATAACAAATAGAAATGCATTTATTGCAGGAAAATGTTTTCATGCCACCAGTTGCACTACGACACAAATCGCGTGCTTTAAAGATAATAACATGTCATAAACTCAATGACATCGCCGCCCTTAACTTTGCAGTGATCTGTCTGCATTTATTTCTCTACTTTTCGACGCACTCAATACATATTAAGATCTTCTTTAGAGATAGATTGCGGTAATATGCTAGTGAAGGTGTAGGATCGGACTCGTTTTACCTGATCTGTGATGTTTGCGGTCCGCACTTACGCACCCAGATCAGCAGATCACATCACGTGTGTTTATAAACAACACCCGTTTCCAACAGGAAGTGACGCGTGCAGTTTCTTATCGCTCTTAGGATTAAGTTTTGGTGCTTCATTGTTTTCGTTTTTGGTCATGCATTTGATTTGTCTGTATGTAGTATGTTTGGCATAATATAGGGGTTGTGTCTGATTGCGACCCCCGGCTGGAGAGGGGGGTAAATGGGCCTGCCCAAATATCCCCCAAACACTAAAGCTGTCTATGTTAATACAATTAAAGTAACACACTATTGCTTGTGAAGGTATATCAGACCCAGTTTAGTGACTCTTTGGGTAGTCAAACAGAATGAATGAAATTCACATGCACTGCCAAAAGTCATACATAATTCATGCATATTAAAGTTAAAAATAAATGGAAGAAGAAATATGACATGTGACTGCGTTTAACAATKAAATGGATACAACAGGTTATATTTGTATAATGTAGATCATAATAGTCGCTTTGATATTTTTATGTGCACTGTAAACTGATGTTAAAGTGAGTTGCATTGTCCTCGTGTCACCTTTCTTAATACTTTAACAATGTAGTTAATGTAAAACTTCAACCACACACATTTTAACAACATAAACTGTCAGTGAACTTTACAGTCATGTTGACTGTAAACAAGGACAGCGGATTATAATGTTAAACATAATAAATGTTGGCTGCTTCGTGCTGGCTTTAAAATGGTTTTCCATCAAAGTTTAGTGGCTTTGTTTAAATCTCTTATATATCTATATGATATACTATGCAAAATAATGCCTATTTAATAAGAACAATGTTTGCAAAAACGTTTTAGTCTGACTGTTGCACTGGAAAAACAGTTTGACCAGTAGATGGAGGCAAAACCTAGATAATCGCTCATAAATGTTAGTACATGTTGTCCAAACAGCACCGCAATACTAAACATAAAGTTATTAATAGTACTTGCTTCTATTATAGACGTCAACCATATCTGAACGATTTTAGGGCATACGATAAAATAAACTAACAATAAACTAACATCAAAAAGCTAAACTTCTATCTAACAAAGAACATCTAATAGAAAACGCCTTAGCAACTGCATGGCACTACCCTAGCAACCAGCAAGAACATTTTAACATTTGTAGTTTTTTACTTGGAGAAGAGTGAACAGTTTTGTTTTTTAAAAAGGCAAATATCTAGTTGTTTCTATATGGCCATAAGACTGGAAGGCCAGCATTCACCACAAATCCCCATAGAACATATTATTTTCTGTTAAGATCTGTGCAGGAGACACAATGGCCCTTAGCTTATATTATGTAAAAAGTACACAAGTCAGAAACATTCATCATCATTAATCAGTACAGAATACATTGTCAGGAAGTTATGGTCTCCCAAGGCTTTCTGCAACCTCAAGTACTTCCCCCCATTTACAGTAAAATTTATGTTCTTAAAAATATGAGATCGGTCCTCCCTATGTTTGATTAAGCATGTGTGACCCGCAGATGAGGTTACAATACCATTATAACCCACCATAGATCGGACCACCAGACAAGCTTCTCTGCTTTAACAAAGGAACAAAGACGTTTTCTTTTTGCAATACGTCCGTGTATTGAAAACACGCTTTCATTTGTCTTTTATGTTTCTAAGCGCCCCCAATTTTACTTCTTTATTTTACGCCCGGTATGATGACCGCCCACCTCTGTGTTTATTAGGGACTTGCTTCCTAACATCAACAATATTTTTTGGCCTTGACTTCACCGCTGGGCTATTTCATATTCAATGCGATTTCCTTTGTTTACAAGCATTTTTTAGACTCCAGAGCGATTATCACCATGGCTTGAATTCCTGAACACGTATTGCGGGAATAAAACCATACGCTGATAATGGCGGTGACATCATCATAATGATCAATTGTTGCTCGACGTTCCTTAAGTCCGCGAGACACGAATTTGTCATGCAGATATTTTGCCCATCCATTGTGTTGCATGAATATTTTTGTATTAAGTCTCGTTTAATAAAAGGGGAACCTTCCTGTCTGTTAGGATTTCCCCTTGTTTTCTTCAATGAACAGTTTAACCGAAATAATCAACAAGGGTGTGACAACTATTAACTCTCTGAAAAATAGACTAAGTTAACACACACACACACACACACACACACACACACACACACACACACACACACACACACAGCTAAATGTGGATGCAATTATGTATATTATGATGTGTTATGAGCATATACATACAACTGCAATGCGGAATTAATGCCTGCATTGCTTATGTTCACATCAATTGCTTGTTAACTATGGGCCATAGCAGTACAGAACAAATAAATATACAGTACCTGGTCATTTGTCTCTTCATTAAGAAGTTCATTCCACAGTGTGATTCAAGTCTGTGGCCCATCAACGTTTCTGCAAACAGGTTATTGGCTCGGTTTAATCACAGTTTAGGGATCATCGCAACATCTGGGGTTTATATTGTAAATAGTGATACAAGAGGGATACACAGGACAAATGAGTTTTGAAAGAATCTCAAGAAAATCACAAGCCCTTTAATTTCAAGTCACAGAATCACTCAGCCAGTTGAGGGTGTTTTGGGTGGTTGCCAGGGTGTTGCTAGGTCATTTCCCATCTGCTTTGGGAGGTTTTAAAGCTGTTGCTAACTGGCCTAGGCCAAAATAACCCCCAAGTCTGATGTTTTGATCTCTAGATTTTTCTCTAGATCTATTTTATCATCTACAAAGTAGAAATCACAAGAGTAATTAACAGTGTTAAACAGTTTATGAAACAACGTCCTCCAATGCAAGTCTATTGTATTCATTATTTGCGTTATATAAAAATTGTTAGGCAGGTAACTATTACAAATGGATTGTTGATGGATATCGACTATAGCCTTGGAAAACACCATTTAAAATATAAATAAAAAATATAAATAATTGGCATAAATACTTTACAGTAATGCAATGAACCATAATTGCTGTAGTTTACAGCACTGGTGGTTTATTAAAGTCTGAATGTGATGATAACTCCAGCAAGAGTCTTCTGGTCACCTGTACTATGAATCACACACTGGCTGGAGTAACTGTGTCTGCTGGACTATAATTAGAAACATGCCTGGAGCTGTGTGGAGGAAACAGTTCGCTAACAAAGAAAGGAAAGTGTTCACATCACACAGGCATGCGGAGTGATTGCAGCCTGGCATTTTTTCCTGGTTTCACTTGTTCTCTCATTACCACACACAGGTGAGGGCAAAGACTGGAGGTCTCGAGGGGCAACAAGGAGAGGCATTAAAACCACAACTCGTGGCTGACTAACAATGAATAATCTGTGACTAAATCGTGCAAGAGACTTCGGTATGTGTCGCACCGACTCCGCATTGTGTAGCGGACGATTGAGAAGCAGTTAATAATGTGTACATGACGTTTGTAAACATTCATGTTGGCTCAAGGGCTTTGTGACTGCTAGCTTTACTTATTACATACACAAGGCTTGTAATCACAGGTGGGACAAGGAAAGTTCCTAAACAGGACTTTACAGTTTCCCCCAAAATATGAAGATTGTATTGCGACATGCATGCCAGCCACAGAATGACTCTCATGGGTGCATCTGGCTATGAACTGAAAGAAAATGGTCCGTGCTGACAGTTTCAAGTTCTTTGCGCAGGCCTGCAGACCTCTAGATGCACCATATGAACATAAATCAAAAATAAATAATAAAATACACAGCAAAAAAGGAAAATTCATGATTCTGAACTGACAGACACCTGTACTCACCGACCGAGTCTCTTTGATCCAGAGACATTATGAAAAAAAGTACCTGTCATTTTCTGTTGAATTAAAGGGTTACGTTGACAGGTGTCGTAATAATAACAATGGGAAAAACAAGGATGTAAATCTTTGTATCAAATCCTAAAAAGTCTTTGTTCACTTTTGTCATTAATGTAATATTTAAGCTTGTTCCACATACAGGAATGTGCTTTATCTCATGTGCATGACTGTTTGTATAAACGAGGGAATGTCACGAAAACCTGTCAGGAATTAATCATTTAACTGAATCAAAACCTGATATGCAACTTAAAATTACTCTAAATGACCAAAGGCTTGTTTAAAGTTAAGCTACGGTTATCCAGTTCCAAACATGTTGAGATGTTAGACCCCCACATGAATTTGTTTCAAATCGACCACCAGTTGAACGTAAGACACAGACACAGACTGCCGCCATCATGGGCTGTTTGAAAATAACAGGATTAGTGTCTATTCTCTGCTTGAGTGTTTTTTCCAGTAATAGAGTTCTGTGCATTGATGTTTTCACTAAAACAGCAAAGCTAAACATCTTCATACAATAGACAATGGATAGTTTTCATCTGGGGAACTATTATTTACCATGCCAAATATCTGTTAATTTGATTTTTGGAGTTCATATCATTCCTGTTACCAGAAAATCTCCATTAGTTTCACTTGGGAATCAGTCCGTCTTTGGAAGTCCAATCCGCTATTTTTGATCATTCTCAGCAGAATTTAAGCAGGTCATTTTTTCTCATACTGTATATTTCCTTTTTATTTTTTCATGGAAAATTATTTAAGAACAGATACACTACCCTATTTGGTGTGGTTCAAATATATTTCATTATACTGAAATTTAATTTACCCTAACTGTATATGGTCAATTAACTGCCACATATTATTTTGATATATAGGGCTCCCATACAGATGTTATATGTATACAGATTTCTCTAGAAGCTTGAGTTGCAATACCTGCTGTTTCATTTTTTAATATGTCTGTGTTTGAAAAGAAATAGTCTGTGTTACAAATTGATGTGAAATACTATATGCAATTTTTCTCACACTTATGTCTTTCCAAAACAATATGACAACATTTCATCCACAGAGGAATTTTATAAAATGTGCTCGCTGTTTTTTTACACAAATAAAATGAATAGAGACAGGTTTTATCTAGCAACAAAAAATGACTAAAACGACCCCATTTTGGTGAGCTATAACTTTTAGCTCAGCCTATATATAAATATATGGGGACCATAGGTCTGTTCCCAAGCCTAAATAAAGGGATCAGGCTATATGTCTGAATAGTTCTGTGGTTCTGGCCCAGGCCTCTGTCCCAGCAGGGGGTTTGTAGTGAATACACCCTGCCTGGCTCAGATTGTTCTGTACACACACACACAATGTGTGTTTCTGTTTCCCCCATCTTTCGATCTATTTCTCAATGTCTGTAATCTAAAGTGAATATGTTTTATGGCGATAAGTTGATTTGTGGTGTTATGTTTGGCGGCTAATCTTAGATAGCAGGTCTCTGGAAGTAGATGATCTGGTTTCCCTACACAGAAACAGCCCACAGAGGGCTAGTTATAAGCCCTTACAAGAATTATATGGGACTAAATACAAACCCTGGGGGATTCCTGCTACACATATTGTTAACACAATATACAGCCATGGAAACAATTGTTTATTCATAGATGGTCTGTCTGCACAGCCGACCATAAATTATAACACACATCCATTGTGTGGTCCTCAGATTGTGTTAACAGTTAAACCCAACTGTGGGCTAAACACGTCTCTCAAAAGTGCAGTGGGGGTGTGCTTGAATGCACATGTTTGTGTGCTGACTGGCATTTCTCCATTAATCAGTGATGTAAGCATTTTTAGCATTTTTCTATGTGATGGCCTGTAATCTGCATGTTTGTGTAGAGCTACAGCTCTTGTTGTCTCGAAGAATTATCTACTTGTCAATTTATTTATGCATTTTTGATTTAAATCCAAAAATAATGTAATAGGGCACTTCAAACAAGCTGCATAATTTGGCACAAACTAAGGTTACGTAAACATAATTTACCTTCTTAGACGTTACAGTAAGAAATCTAATTTGTAACACTGAGCCATAACTGATGCTAGCATTAGCAAACACCACCATTTATCAGTTGTTCCTACTGTGTTAAGTCTAAATATTTGAAGCTAATGGAAGTATATGGCAAACACAGCACAGCCATCATTGACTAAGACAGAGTATGCTTGCCATACACTCTGTTCCTTTCAAAATGATAACTAAAGGCTTTTACTCTTTAATAATAGTAAAATCAAGAAACAAATCAAGGTGGTGGGAGAAACAGGGTGAATAGGATCATTATGTGACACATGCCAAATTCGAACCATGGCATGTGCGTTACCACTGTGCCATGGCTCTGACCATCTATTTTAAGTCGTATCAGATCTATCTTTAATAGAATCTCTCTCTCTCCTTTTTTTGCTGTCTTACCCTCCCTTGCCCTGATTAGTGGACGTGTGATTCTCTTATGATTACTCCCTCTGTCTCCCCGCTGTCTCTGATATACTGTGTGTTCCTGTATTTGTAGTTTTTTCCTGTCTCCCGCTGTCACTGTTCTGCAGTCGCCAATACTTCCGTAAAGTCTACGGTGGCGGCACTGGCCTTGATAGGGGTACACAAACACACAAACACATACACACCAACAGCACATTACACACCCAGTGCCTTATTGTGCTCAAAGCCCATGTGGATAATTCTTTCCCAGCAACAGATCTCACTGATCAATGTGTCTCTGGGGAAAATGGGGACTTTCCCTCCTAAACCCTGATGCAGGTAAACATCGGTCTCCTGCTTTCTGATTGGTCAGAGGAATCGCACACGAATGCAGGTCTGCACGTGTCCATACACAACACTGCAAGATTGATCCCAAAGTACGTGAATCATCACACCCACCTATAAAAGTAACTGTGTAGCTGAGACATTGTTTTTCATAGTTTAGGAAACATCACAGACGTTTAATTTTTTCCTGTTTATTTTTTCCAGAATTCCTTTCTTAAAAGTAGAAAAGAAATTAGTCCACTGTACCATACAGAATATGATGTTTTGTATTTTTATATAAACTTTGTTGTGAATGTACATAATAAAATCTCTTTAATAACAAAGTTTATTTTGTGACATTGTTGAGAAACATGGACATGAGATTATAATTATCTTATTTAAAATACAATTATAAGCAAGAAATTTTAATACTGTACTTCCTGTCTATTTAATTCAGCAGAGCTCTTAAATAGACCTCATTCATTTCCCATATGGTCTTCATTAATAATTCTTTAGATAACCTTTGAGGACAATTTAGTT
The DNA here is from genome assembly GCA_036877545.1 of Yasuhikotakia modesta. NCBI lineage: Eukaryota > Metazoa > Chordata > Actinopteri > Cypriniformes > Botiidae > Yasuhikotakia > Yasuhikotakia modesta. The sequence continues at coordinate 18,246 of JBAJNP010003459.1, forward strand.
TGCCAAGATCAGTGTGTGTAACACTTCAGACATGAAGAAAAAGTAAGTGTCATTAATCACACTTTGAATTACATGCTGCGGTGATACTCGCACAGTTTAGATCTTTTCCAATTCATAAAATCAAACAGACTGGAGCTCCAATTGATTTTGCCTTAGCAGTCATTTCATCCATAACATCATGAGATTACTGCTTGAGATTATCTTGTGTGGGGTCTCACTGCATTGGGTTTATTTAATTTAAACCCCGGGGCTTCTTTTCATGTTGGATTTGGCGAATTAGTGCAACATTTACATCATTGACAGTGTTGGACTTGTGGACCAAGTTAAAACTCTGAAGTATTTGTTCTGGCTTATATTATTTCTATCTCAACAGCCTAAGAAAGACAAAATGGAGTTTCTCATGCGATGCAGATGTTCTTTCAGGAATCTGATGGCTTATATACAGTAATATTGTTCCAGTAATCATCGCTGTTTTAACTGCTGATTGTGTTTTTAGGACCACGGCTGGGTTTTGTCTCTTGTGGCACTTAAAACTGTCCCAGACCAAATTTAACCTTCTTGACATATTTCGTATCTGGATATTTTCACCTTCTGGTCTCTCAAGAGGACTAATATACCTGTATATATATATAACAAATGATGGTATCAGATGCCTTTGATCTTGATATATATGCGTTTATTCCCAGTAATTAATATTGATAGCTTCACATTAGCATCTATCTTCTACCCTTCCCATCATGCCCCAACCTCCTACCCCACTTTTATTTGACCTCTGGCTTCCTACTCTGTATTTACTCAGCTGCCGTGAAGGGGCTTTGAAGCCCACCAGCCTTGCTGGTTTCAGCACATAAGTCCTTAAACAACATCAGTTGCCATTTACTCTCTGAATAAGTCCTGGTTTATTATCTTAACACCTACAAAGTGTTCTCAACCAAACCTTTCCACTCAGCTACAGCTGGATCTGTTCTGGCCCATGTGTGGACGACGTTGAATTCAGGAGCTCTAAGGCGTCTTTACCAGCTCATAAGAAAGACCATCAGGAATTTTGGGTCATGCATTATGGTTTGCATAATGGCCGCCCTGAGGGCGTCTCTGATTTTGGGAAAGACTTCTGTCTGTTGAGATACAGACTCATGAATACATGAATATACTCGTGAATAACTTTAAAATGGTTATTAGTTTAATACACTGTAAACCTGGGATATTTAAAGGTGTTTTACATGCACATATTGTAATTGTAATTTAGTGGAACGCGTCTTTTGCTTAAAACTTTAAAGTACTAAACTTTGTGTTTTTATATTGTTGTTGTATTACATATATTGTTGTTGTTATATATGTTGTTGAGGAAAGTTTAGTGTTTAGAGACCCAGCCACTCACCTAGAAGACCCAAGCAACCACATAACAATGCCCTGGTAACCACCTACAACACCCAAGCAATTGCCTATCAACGCCTTGACAACCACAAGGAAAGCCCTAGAAACACAGTGGTGAGTTTTACAATTTAAATCTAATTTGGTATATCATTATACTGATGGCAATACGTTTGTAACTATCTTTATACAATCTATAAAACTGTCCACGAACAAAAGCGAACAAAACCCTGGGAGACTGACATCCAACTGTTAGGCCAGAAGAACTAATAAACATTTTGACCCGCCTTTGACAAACCAAACAGGAACCAGAACCTCCCTTATAACCCAGAACGCAAATACAAGCAAAACAATTCTCCCAACAGTTATGGACTGTCCAACTGTCCGAGTGCACAGCTTCACTTCGGTTCAGTCTGCGGACAAATGTTCTAACCCTGGACTAGCATCCCTATTTTCAGTGTAATATACACCATTAATAATGTTTACACAGACCTCTATCCTGTATATGATTTGAGATGGTTCCTTCTATAGAAAGGTTTCTTTGTTAGCTCACTGTTGTGGTAGCGGCCGAACAGAGAATTGAGGCATGTATATAAAACATATGGACCTGTAATGAAATTCAAAACTTTAGTATCAGTTTTAAACCCAGAGGGCTGCAGATTTGCATATAACAGCTTTTGGTTCAGAGAGGAGGAGACAGGCTTCATAGTTTTGCTGTTTAAAAGGATGGGAGGACGTCTAAGTCATGTTTACAGGTTAGTATTGAGGAACATTCGTTGGCTGTGTTCCAAATCCTAGTGTGCTTCCTTGCTATCTACAGGGGCGTGTCTTAAAACGATGTCTAAAACGCTTTCTTAGGTAAGTAGGCAGCTCACTAGGAATAAGAATTTAAACACTAGTGATGATTCTTTCTGTGTAAGATATTTTCTTGTATTTTTGCCATCATCAATTTTCATATTCAGTTTCATGTTCAATCATTTTTATCTTAATCATTTTTATGTTGTTGCTTATGTGTTTACACTATGGATTAAAGAGATTTAGCATTTGGATTGTTGGAAAACAATCTTAGTGCTTTTTATAGTTTTATGTAGGCCGTACAATATTTATCTTGCTGAAAATGCAATTTTAGTTACATATCCGGCTGTTTGGAATACAAATACCCTATTCAATTTCTTGTATTTCATTCCAACTCACATGAACCCGTATATAATGTGTTCTTGTACAGCTAAAACAGTCTTTTTAATACCACATCATCTGTAAAATAAACAAGTCTTGCTGCTTGTAATAAAAGGACATTTTATCTTAATTAAAATAAGCCCCCGGACTTAACACTAGCATTTTATTCATCGTGACACGTCCTTTGTGAATACTTAAAACTTAGCTCACATCTGGAATTCTCATAACTGTTCTAAAAAGAGTCACATTTACACTATTTAACAGATGATTTAAATGCAATTCTGTGTTTTGGAACTGTGTAAAGGATCATTCAATCATAAACGAATGGTTTCATTTTGTTAAAGGTTAAATAATTGCTGAGATATAATTTAAGTCTATCCAAATACTATAAACTTTAGAGTTATTTCTTGGCAGAACATAACAGGACTTCTTAAATTAATAAATTTAAAGAAGCATTTTGAATGATAAAAACCCCGCTGGACACAATTATAAAGAATAATCGACTTCCAAGAAGATTCTTTTTGCAAAATAATCCATTGAAACTTTAGGGTGTAATAAAAAACTGACAAAATCTGAGAATTTGATTGAATGTAGTTTAGAAAAAAGCTACAATGATACAAACATGTAAATATAGTTACTGGCTTACATATATGTATATATAAAATTATTGCATATTCATTATTTTTTAATATATTCACATTATTCTTAAACACAAAACTACAATTTCACTGTATCCCTGTTTTTCAGTCCCACTGGGTTTTTTGTGGTCTCCACAAGACTGATTGGACGGACACAGAAGATTTTCCTGGAAAATACACTGTTTTTCCCATGTTTGATGTCAAGAGCAGAATCTCAGGTCTCAGGCTAATATCCATTGGCATCTGTCGCTCCGAAGTCTGTCTCTGGAGTCCGAAGTCATGTGACCCCTCTGCTGTACACTGACCCTGGCAACTACCCTTGTAGTTATGTGTCCTTATCAGACATTCTTTAATACATAATGCTCTCAATTCCCATAACAGTCATGGACTTTGAGAAGAACTTTAGAACTTTCAAGACAACATGATTGAATCACAATTGACCCTTATTTGCTTCTTAAAAATGTTCCACATCTTATTTTGCTTATAAAATGTCACTTATTTGTACTTAAGAATGTATTTCTGTATAAATAAAGTTAAATACATTCTTTAAATGCATATTTGTTTTGCTAAAGCTTTACTTTCGCTTTGTATGTTATCTTAGCCAGATATTTCCCTAAATAATTTAGACGTAGGTATGTAATTGAAGTAAATAATGCTAATGGCTTTATACAATGTTTAAATTATTTATAGTTATAGTCAAGATTTAAAGTCACTGGGATATTCATTTTAATTATGGCAGAAGCCTGTTGTCAAACTGGTATTACATTTTTGGCTTCATGTTTTGTATTTGATTGAAGCCTCATGATTTAAAGTGTTTCTAAAGGCAATCTTGTCATCTATCTAATTCATCAACATAATTGATTGTAGCTCTCCATGACTGTGTTTGGGCATAGCGAAGTCTCTCTGTGTGTTTATGGGAGTACCAATAGTGCCCCATTAGCTCCTGTGACTGGTCAATGTTGGGGATAAACGGGCAGAGGTCAGTGTTCTCCCTTTCCTCCCTGTTTAGGGTCCCAGTATGGTGATGAAACTATGCCAACAGGTCCAATAGAGAGTCACATATTATCACTCCCACAAAACTCCAACTGCTGATTCTGTTGGACTTTAGCCAGATCTTACTTCCTTCTCTTCCAGCTAAAAAGACTAGTTAGTGGCAAACAATAATCTGGAAACGTACTCATTCTTTATTCATTTTTATAATGTTATATATATATATATAGTTAATAGTAAACTCTTGAAAACTATAACATAACTCAAATACATCATTTTTTGTGCACTTGGCAGATGCTAGAACCCAAAGCGACTTACATTTTTTATCAGATTGCGTGTTCTATGTTAAATCCATAACTTTGGTCTAGTTGAACTGTTTGTTGGAAGATTAAACAAATAAACTTCAGCCTTCACCAACTTCATAATGCATAATTATTAGTATTTTTTTTAAATAGTTTGTCTTTTTAGGATAACAAATTGAATAAATGTATTAATCTAATAAAGAAAATTAATTTCTGTCTACAGGCCCATTTATGAATAGGACATTGACTGAGCGAGTTTTCATATAAATGTTGTTAAACTAGCCGACATGATCCATGAAACTGCTCCCAATGGTGCTTCAAGACATCTACATGGTGCCCTTGGGGCGCTGCTTGGAGATCATTTCATCATGCCACCCAGAATGGGTTCCTGTGACCTTTCACCTGTGTGGTCCTTCTAAATGTCAAATCGGTCTTACAATCCAACTCTCTGTCTTCATTGAATCTTCTCTTACTGATGTTCTTGAAAACTTGTCTGGACTGATGTTTCCCCCAGATGGTACTAAAGGAACCTGCATCGGTCCATTTGCTACTGTGGTTATTGCTCCTGTAGGACCACAAGAAGTTCCTCCTGTCCCAAACTCTGACCTTCCCTGGTTGGCCATACATCTCATCTGCTATCAATGAAAGCTCTGCTTATTCGCTCTCCAAAAACAGCTTCCTTTAATTGCGGATGGGAAACTATAATTCAGAACAGGTTGCTGCAATTTGTATCCAGCCAACAGGGAATGTTGTTAGAACGTTCTAGGAACAGCGAATGTTCTTTAAAAGTTCTCTCAAAAACACTTTAGTTAGCAATAATGTTAGTGAAACACTTAGACTATATTTTTCAAAATGATATTTTTACATTGTTAGTGTATGTTTAATGTTTAAATAGCACTTTTATAATGTATCATTTAATACAATGTCTAAAAAACTTGACATTTGGAACCTAGAACTTTTTTCTGTTACTAAAAGGAAGCATCAGGGAAAATTGTTAGCCAGGTAGCGACAGGGCTAAGCCATCCATTAAATCAGCCCTAGAACTGACAATAATAGATAATATTTACTAAAGAATGTGTGAGAAATCATTTATTTTGTTATGTGACATGGTTTTATTGCTGTTTCGTGAACTGTTAGCACTTGGACACTGTTCAGATGTGATAGGATGTTACACAGAAATATAAAGATCTGGCAGGCAGACACACGGCTCCATATTATATTGTGTGCTTTTGGTTAGGCAATTGTGTGAAACCATTTATGACCAACTTTACTGTGTCCCTCACTTTGTGTAAATACACATTTATGGATTAATAGCTTTATGGGAAATCTGTGGATTTTTGGCTGACCTCAGTGTGCCTTAATCACTATTTGCATTCATGTAAAACTATTATTTTTTTGTTAGTACTTTACTGCTAAACCTAAAAACAAACAAAAATGCAGTCAAATACACAAATGTTTTCAAACCAAAGACGTTGTATTTTATCTTGTTCAGTAAGCAAGTTTCAACCCTTAGCAGAAAATGGATTTATCGTGTCTTGTTTCAGGAACCAAAATGTTCTGCCAAGTTACTAGTAAGAGTCTAAACTTGGATTTTTGCCGGACAATTGAAAAACTGTTTTACCCTGTAAAGGTCAGCCAACGAAACAGACATAGATGTGAGTCCATTGCTTTGACAAACTACAGCTATATATGTCAGAAAACTATTGTTATTATGAAAGTCAGTAGAAGGCAGTAAAAAGTTTCTTTTTCTGACAGACCAACACGAGTATGAAAAAGGAGTACGGTCTTGTCCCAAATCACGCACTTGATGCGCATCTGTGCTCTCGTGGTCTTGTAGGGCCTGTAAGACCGTGAGGTGTTTCATTTATCATTTTATGAATCAGAAGGGCACTCACAAGCAGTCACCTATTCAACAGTCCGTGCAGCATTACATCACACAAATGTAGACACAAGGGCTGGGTCAACATTTGGGACGAGGCCTTATTCAGTTTAAATTATTTCAATGCTGTTAAACAGACTGATGCATTTGGCAAATACATTTTTAATTCTAAACAGCATGTAGTGCATTGTGGAGTATATATTTTAAAAGGCTATGCATTCATATGCTATGCTGTCTTGTTAGTGGCCTGCTGTACTAGTTTGGCTAGTAGAAGACTAGTTAATTTGGTTACTTTCTTAATATGCTATCACTTTTATTTTTAAAACATCTCGCCAGTGCACAGTGCATAAGTTGTTAAATCTGAAATTCAAGAAAATTCTTGAAATTTGTCTAAAGTTGTGCAGTAGAAGCAAAAGACAGTCACCAGGAGGACAACACAACCTTAAGACGTTACCATGCGGGTCCAACTGAGAAACTCCAGAAAGCGGCCGGATTACAAAATTATCAAAGTTAATTGGCAAAGTTAATGCAAACATGTCCGCATGGCCGAAATAATTAACATGATTTATCTACAGATCTAATCTACGTGATGCAACTAATTAATACATTTAAAACAAGAATTTGCAAAATGCTGTGAAATCATCCAGTGAGAAATGAACTCTGTTCTAGACCGTAGAACGTTTCCAAACGAACACAAAACCAGAGCAGCTGTAACATGCTTGATAAATCGTCTCATTAAAATCACATCAATAAAACTTGTGCACCAACCAAATCTGAATTAAAGAGGCCACCTCTCTCTCACCTTTCTCTATTTTTCTTTTTCTCATTCTTCTCAACGGCCTGTTTTCAATAGGCCCACAGCAGCCGGGTGACCCTGTACTCCATCCCAGGTTAAGGCAACATTTTTACCCCAGTCGTGATGGATCTCGGAACGTTCCAGAATCTGTTTACAGTTATGGACACTGTATGTTTGAACACATTGTGTTCAAGTCATTTGTCAGACGTGAAGAATTCGTGATGTACTGCATTGAGGCAATCAGTATTGTGATGTGTTCAGTTAAGTCTCTGATCATCTTTCAGATCTTGGCTTTTTCTTAACTGTACATCTTTAGTGGCTTTTTATATCCATGTTCTGCTAACATAAATATCACATAGTCTTGCATGATACCTCAGACTAAGACTTACTGAAAGAGATAAACAATTAAGACAAAATACTTTCAATTATGACAATTATGACAAATTATTTTCACCTGCAAAAACTTTGTGGACTGTAGGGTGCAACCACCCTAGCAACGCCCCTAGCAACCACAAAAGAGAACATTTTTTAATACTCAGAACCTGTTAGCAATCACACAATGATTTAATGCCCAACTGTCACTTACATTTTTTATTACATTTTTTAGATTAGTCATTCAATCACATTTGATCTGTTTTATGAGACCTAAATGAATCTTGTTTCTGTGTAAAACATTAAAGTGAGTTTAATATAAATGAAAACTGTCATCAGGAATGGATACATAATACAGTACAATAAATGTACCCCCACCAAGGGAGGCATGACCAGTTTCAGACGTCTGCAGTGCCTGTTTAAACAATTTAATGTAATGAAAAATCTGATGAAAAATCTGGTATCATGGGTGTACGAACAACCCTCAATGGATTACTGTGTTTCAAGACAAATCACAAAAGACATCTCCTTAATATCTCAATTGTGTCTCCTAGTCAGAGGCGCTTTTCCAAATGGAAACCTATTGGAAAAGCGCCTCTGCTTCCCAGATTTCCTGTCAGGACAAAACCCCCAATAATATAAATTTCCAAGTTGCCCCTGTGGAGTTTGAGGAGAGATTGCAGATGCTCAGATTTGCCAATATTCTGAAGTTCAAAATCAAAAGTGTGACATTTTAAAATGAAACCAAATTATTTTTCATGAAATACTGCTTTATTTTTCGTTTATTTTTACACGAGTCAGAACCGTTCTGTCCCTCAGAACATTACATAGGACCAACCCTTCCTTAATGAATTCTCTTGATAACAATTTGCAGAACCTCAATAACTTCCTAAATGTGCAATGAACTATAGATAAGACCTCATTTATTCTATGTGTGAATGGAGGAAATGGTCTCATGTTTGAGGAAGCCGCACTTGTTATACGTTTTCCTCAGTGTCGTGCTGTCAGTTCCACATTGAGGAAGTACGTGACAAAACACTGTGTGATTTGAGCCCAATAACCTGCTGTACCTGTCCACCCTGTTGCGTGATCGTTCCTCAAAACTATCCAAAGAACGGTTGTCACAAGGGCCCGTGTGGTTCTCATTACCACTGGAGCTAGCTAGATTATGCTGTTCAGATCTGTACAAGACTTAAACAAGACAGAGTCCCTCAGGATTGCTCCAGTTCTCCAGATGCAGGATAACACGAACCAGCGCTGTCCTGCTGCGTTAGATTTATTTGCTCTGCTGATTTGAACGGACCTTGATGGCCATGTTTGAATACACGACGGTCACCGACCCATAAGTAGAGCTGTTTCGTTATCACAGTATGTACTGCACTACCTAAGTATGTAGAACATCAGATGTATGGATAATGAGCATCTGGTTGTAGAGAACAAGGACTCTAGGGGTTAATTTCGGTATGTGACTCCTAATTTATATCCCACGACTGAAACCGCTCAGCTGGCTTTGGTTGGAGTGCTTATGTAAAACATGATGTCGCTTTCATTTATTATTATGGCTGAGTAATGTTACGATGAAGTGTGCCTCTAGGTTATTAGACGTGTCCCTTTAGTATGTTAATTTAGCTACTTAGAGGCTAAACATGCCTGAACTTCATGTAAATTCTGTAGTAGAAGATTTTCCCACAGTGAGACGTGTTGCAGTGGCTAAAGATGTTCGTCTCACACGTATTAAATACATAAATCAATAAACAAAACACAAGGTCCATGTTAACAGCCCTTAAATCTACCTCGGACAGACTGGCTAACTATTGAAAAATGGACTGTTGAAGGCCAGTTACAAGTTACAAGCTTATGTTTTGTACAGATTTCTAAAGCCACTTTTTGTTGAATCAATTAATGAATATTGCAATTAATTGGATTAAAATCTTTAATCGATTACCTGCCCTATTTAATAAAGGATTCATAATTGTAAATACTTTTGTAAAAGAATTACCCTATATTTTAATATTGTAATGCATTTTAATATTCTTATTAATATTAAAATGCTTGAAATATATATATATATATATATATATTCTTCTGTGAAATACTGATGATTAATGAGAAGAGAAGAGTTTAGGTTTGGTAACTTACACTTGCTCCATGTTTTTAATATTATAAATGACAGACTCATGTATTCACAGACTTTCCCTGGTGCGGTGGACCAGAGCTGAACTTTCACTAATGATGGTGTACGCTCAGGTGTTAAAATGATTTCAGGGGTTTATCCTGCACACCGTATCCCTGAGGTCAAACGTCTCACTGTGTTTCTTTAAAGCGGCAAAAATGACAAGTGATTTTTACAATAAATATGTACTGTATCTATTTCATTGCCGTAGCGTTTAATGAACCCCGTCTTTCAGACTGCGACCCATTTGGGTTTTGTGTGGGGTGTTGTGGGCATTCTCTGATTGACAAAACCCAACACTGAAGTTAAATTAAACCACCTTTTTGTAGGTGTGACTTCAGATTATTATTAGGGGGAAAAATATGAATTTTCCTTAACCAATAATGAAAAAACGGACAATTAGATATAGTGAGCTGCACAAGGACTGAGCATCATTTTATTGTTCATATTTTCACATTTTCAGTTACAGGAAATGACATCATCTGACAAGATTACTTCATCATTTCTCAGTTCAATATCAATACCATGAACCGTTTCTATATTTGATGTTATATTCCTACATATTTCCTTTAAAACACCCTGAATGCTAAATTTTAGGGTGTGTGGTGCCAGTTTAGAGGGGCAGACGTCTGGCCCTGCTGACCTAAAAGCAACATTTACACTGGGGCCTTTTTAATAAGACTCAATGTTACAATAAAAAGGCAAAATGGAAAACAAAAGAAACATGTCAAGCGCTTATTGGAAAGACCTGATGAGAAACATATGCTGGACTTCCACAACTGAAAGTGGAAAAATTCATACCCACATGTCTTTTTGAAATATATTGTACATTTTCATTTAAAATCCAGGGACTTTATTTACTCAATTATCTGTGAATCCGCTGAAATCGTTATTTAAACATGCGGTGGGTTAAAGTTAGTTTCTTGACAGGGTTGAAATGATGCATGAAATATTCAATTAAATCCACACGCTCTTGGGTTACTGTGGCGTTAATAAACCTCTAACCTCAAGGGGGAGCTAGAGTTACCTTCATATAGCTGCCATTAAACTGTTACACAGGAAGCTATCAATAGCAATCAGTTACCTAATTTGAAAATTTTGAAAATATTGCTCCACTATTATAGTAGTTGGCAGTGGACGTATTTTCATGATGCAATGCTTAGCTACATTTATGTTATTATATTAAGTTATTTGTACGCCTTTGTTTTAATATTTGGAAAGCGTGATTTGTGGGTACATACAGAACTCGATTTTCCTTCATACCGTATTGTGTTTTTATTCATATTGAACAATACAAAGTACAAAAATATATCATTACATTAGAAACTTACATTTGTAAAGTGGCTCAAACAAAAGTAACAACATTCGGGCATTTGAGTCAAAATGTTAAGAACGGAAATAAAGTGTGTTAGCTAAACACGTTAATTTCACAAAAATCACAGTCATGTCCCTTAATGACGTGGCTAAAACATAACATGATATATTCAAAATACATAGTAATATTAATTTAGTCTACAAATCACTTGCATTTTCATGGTTCAGTTTGGTCCCGTTCAACCCACGTTCACCGACAGCCGTATAGTGCTGAAGAATTTTTAATGAAACAAAATTAGTTTGTTCTTGATCCAAATCCCATGACTCACAATGAGGGCACTCAGAAGTAAACGTCTGTTAAGCAAACGTCATTATTTGAGGCCTGAGTCAGGGAAAGTTTTGATTGATGCACATGAACAGAAGTTTCAAGCTGCCGAGGCGTGTTTGCATTAAAACCTCGTTTATTCATACAGTAAATCTGATTTTAGCTGTTTTATAATTCAGTGTCTGGCATTTCTCTGAGTTTACACACAGAAATAGGAACTATGATTGTGGTGTAAAGCTAGCATGTGAAACTTCAAGCACTTAGCCTAAATATGTAAATGTACATTTGAATGGGGCTGTGATTTCTTTTAGTTTAAACTTTCTATATAAACTTTCCCCTCTTCTTTGCCTTAAAACCACCTCAACTACTTTCCAAATTCCCTTGCAGCTATGACACAAACCCACAAGCTCTCATTTTACTGCCCCTTATGTAGCAAAAAAAAAACCTTGTAAATATGTCTGAAACACACTGTGTTTCGGTTTCACATTCGGTCCGTTTACACACATACACACATATATGCAGCAAAATACGATCACAGCAAACGGTAACAGTGTTGAAAGTGTGAGTAACAGTGTTGAAGGTGTGAGTAACAGTGTTGAAGGTGTGAGTAACAGTGAATGAAGGGGATTGGCTGTGTTTCGGTGAGCTGCCCGGGCATTGCTGAGGCAGGGTCGGGTGAAGTGCTGTTTGTGCAAGCAGTCCAGAAAGAGGAAGATAGATCTAAAAGACACAGAGTGGACGAGTGTCACGTGTCTCTCTGAAGGTTAGACACTCAAACCGGTCCTCTCTGTTTCTCCTTGTTTCTTTACTTTGTTCGTGTCTTTGACTTCTTTATTCTGAAAAAGAAAGATAAATACTCCAGTTATGGGTGAACGTTACATTCAATACTTAATATCGATAAGATTTTTAAAACAATTTATAAACTTTTTTCTGATGCAAGTTTTATTTGAACTTCTATGTACAGCATTTTTGTTTTATAGATTAGAAATAAATGCACTAATATTTGAAACTGGAGTGAAAGATATTTTGTGAATGCAGTGTTTACATAATTGTTTATGCATCAGATACAATAACATTTTATTAATATAGAACCTCAAATTTAATCTTCAAAAACATGTTTGGAATTCAGACAACGTCTATTTAGCTGTCATATATTTTCTATGGGAGCTGTTTAGAATCAGAAACACCAGATGTGATACTGATTGACCGACTGAAAGTGTTTTTTCTGTTTGTTTTAATAGGATTTGGGCTGTATGGCACAATAGGAGGCCGATTACAGCTCTGTAAAACTGCTCTGTGTTTCTTCATCATGTCTATAGTATTAGTGTAATTAGAGAACAGTGGCAAATGCTTTAGGCTATATATTACAGTCTAATTATCTCAGTTTAACTGAATGTGTAATTTACAGCATGTCACCCTTAAACTGACCCTGTTTTGTGACCCCACATCCCCCCACATGTAAATTCTCTCCAATATTTTCAAAATAACATTTTATTCCACTGTCCTGTTGCATTTGCTTTAACTTAATACAAGTTGCTTTTAAATACTCTAAAATATAAAATACATTTTTTAATACAAATTATACTGTATTGTTCAATTTGATTTGCCCTTATAAAATAAATTGAAAAATTTATTTTTACATGCATTTAATGATAATAAACTGACTTGATTTCATCAGTACTGTATTTAAACATAAACTTCATATACAGTACCTTGGTATTGTACATATCTGTCATATAACTATTTACAGAACAATAATGCTATTAATAATGCTATTAACACAAGGTCTGTTCTGAAGGGAACAAGGTGTGTTTTATCCCATGATTCTCCTGTTTGTATAGAAAGAGTTTTTTCTTACTTGTCAATGGCGCTCTTTAGATACTGCTGAAGCCATTTGGTCTTGGGGTTGATGCAGACCTCTCTGTTGTTCTTCAGCTTGGCACTGGTAATGAGAAAGAGAGAAGAAGGGATTCATTTCAGACATGAGAATAGAGAGAGTCACTTTTCTCCCCCTGCGGTTCTACAGTGTGTTTAATCAGATCATATCAGCCGTCCTTCACGGGGGGAAATTTCAGCCCCTCCATTCTACTGTACCGACAGGAGTCATTGCACTTCATCAGATAACACGGCTGAATTACAAAGGGATCCTAGGAACAATGTTGTGTTGTTTCGGATTTCTGAATTTTGGAAATTTCCGATTGGATTCGGAAAACCAAAGCAAACAATTTCTATTTAAAAGTGAAAACAGTTTCAAATCAACCATCATTTTTAGGCTAATAACCAACAACTAGAGCAATTAAACATTTGACATATACAGAGAAAATGATGTCAGATTTTGATGCTTTTGATTTTACAGTTAATGACAAACAGAATGTCAGAAATGCCTTCAAACAGACGCCTTTCTGAGAGACTTAACATCCTATTTGCTCTCCCACAGCAAGTGAAATCCTCTCAAACGATTTGTTCACCTACATGTGGATAAAACCACACAAATGACACCCAGACTTCACACCTTGGTGCCAAAAGGTTTCGTTTGAAAGTTTGCAGCTCATGTTGCCCTTCAAATGGCTCCCATTCACATGGCTTACACCTAACACATTCTCACACACACGGCTGTCTCAGTCTGTCTGTACAAATGGAGCCTGTCAGCTGAGATAAAAAGTCTGCTTAACCGCAAATCTCCACACAAATCTTCGCAATCAACTTCCTGATCTAAAAACTAAACGAAACCGTAATGCCATTCCTGTTTGTTTTCTGGTGGGATGTCTTCTATCAGTTTGTTTTGGGAGTTAATCTATTTGTTTTGTTTGTTTGTTTGGGATTTAATGGGCTCTAAGATAATCTAGGCTAGTGTAAACGAATTTTTGGAACTAGCTAGTCGGTGGTCTGGGGCCGAGCCAGCAGGTAGTAATTACCTCACAGCTAGCTAATGCTAACAACAAACTGACTGGTGTGTGTGTCTGTGTGTGAGTGAAAGCGTATGTGCCTGGCTTTCATCTAGCTCCCCATATCCAAATAGATTCTCAAACAAGACGTGTGGAAGATGGCAGATTAAAGGTGATTTCCTCAGGCCAAAGTTTGTTCCTAAAATGACCCTTTGCTGGGCACTAACCCCTGTAACCCCCATAACCTTGATCCCCCTGCAGCGCTTCGGCTTTTCACTGCCTGACGGGGTACAAATGGTTTAGTTTAATACATTCCAGACCAGTAAAATAATTCCAAATGCTGGTCAAAAGAAACAGACAAGGTCAGATGAAACACAGTAATTATTTCAGCCCTTAACAATTATTGCATCTCTTGTCATGGACAAAATGGCTCTCGTATTCTTTCTGCTGGTTTTGTCTTTTCTCTTCCAAAGAGAGAATCACATCACTATTATTCCATAGTTTTTAAAACGTCTCTCATTTTCCCAAACACACACCGGTAAAGTGAAAACATGCAATTAAAGTGATATTTCTACTGAAAGTTGACCCTAAAAACAAAGTTTCACAATACGTACAATATGTAAAATACATATTTTTGTGTACATAATGTACTGTAATTAGGCTATATATTTTTCAATATTATTTAAAACTCAAATAAAAAATGTGTTTATTTAAAAGTGTTTATTGCAAAATACTATAGCATCCAAAACGACAGAGAAAATAAGAGAAATTTTGAGAAAATATTCATATCATAAAGTTTATCTTAATTGAAATAGCTTCTATAATACTGAACAGTGATTTCGTAATGCACAAATTTCAGCCAATCAGATTGCAGTACTTTCTGCAACTATACCACTATAAGATATTTTACAATGCATTCAGATAATTTGGGTTTAAGACAGTGGACTTACATGACTTGGAAGGGGCAGCTGGGTGTGTGGAGGAACTTAATCTCACGAATGCTTCTCTGTGGGACGGTGTTGAGAGTGGAGCGACACCAACACCTCTCCACCAAACTGATGGGTTTCGCTGGAACAGAGCAAAAAAAACAATATGAGGCGTGTGTCTCAAATGTATTATTATACTGCTTCATAAAACAACAACAAATTGTATTTTTATATTCCTGTGAGATGTGTTATAACAGAACTTTGCTCATAATTGTGGCTTTCTGTGTGATGAAAACTAGTGCTTAATTTTGACATTGTCATTTAAAGTATTGAAATATAAAATGTAAGTCACTGTTGTAGTCAGATTTGTGTAACTTTGTCCCATAAAAATGTTCATCTTGTTCACTTTCACTGTAAAAAATGCAATTAATAAGAGCTATTTGACTTCTGTTGGTCTAACTTTACCTAAACAGTTAATTTAAACCTTTAGATTATACTACAGTTCTATGGACACACAACACTCAGTGTAGCTATAAAGACACAATACATCTAAAGCTGACCATAATTTGGGTTAATAATACAGGTTAATGCAATAAAACAGCACAAATCTCAGTCCTGCACATCTGCTGAATGTGTCCGATCACCTGCATCAGTTAACAAACCCAGATCATTAAAAAGAGATTAGCCTAACGTTCCAGTGGCCGTTTCTCTCGCCACATTTTTCGCAAGGAGCCCCTTCTTTAAAATCTGAGGGTCCTTCACAATAAATAGGAAAGAATCGCATAATCGGAGCAGAACACTCCAGCCGGCTCTCGAGTTCAGTCCTGAATACGTGCATTACATTAATCTGCTGAAGAACATTCCGTGAATCCTCTCACATCTCCTTGGTTTCCTCATACAGCTGAGGAAACGTACCCAGATATGAGCCAAAGTCAAACTCTGAAATTCCCATAGATTTCCACGAACACTATCGGTGGTCTTTGTCATGCTAAACGCTCGTGCTTTAAGCCTTGACTAAACACAGCAGCGCCACATGAACGGGGCTGAAACATTTTCCTTATTATTCCCTAATTAGACCCCAATCAAAGGACAGCAAACCAGGCGTTATTTAAAATGCAATGACAGTTTTCCTCCTAGAAACACCAACACACACGGCAGACCAAGTTCAGCTGGTCAAACATCTCCAAACATCTATTGAGTCAGACGGCTAACATGTAAAGACAAGTTCGTCTAAGTATTTAACATGAAGAAACGTATGCAAATGAATGTGAGGTACTTAGCAGCTGTGAAGTGATATTAACGAAACCTCTTAATGATCATTAACTCCCTAAACATTCACTGGGATAGATTCACCTGTGACCATGGCTACCATGCAATGATAGACATAAGTTTACAAAGAATTGTAAAGTTTACCATGAAGTTTAAAGTTTACATTCATTCTAAACAGTGATGTGTTTAAAAAAAAATTATATTTGTATTTTACATTCAGAACTTTAAAATGTAATTTAAAAGCCTGCAAGACATTTTTGCTTTATTTTTATTCAATTTGCGTTTTTATTACAAGCAGGACTTTCAAATAAATTGACAGACCATCTTGTATTTTGATCAACTTAATCAATTAAAATAAATATTCAAATTACAGCAAACAACAATAACAAATATAACAATAACAAACATTCTGTAAATCTTAACCTAATTTAATCACTTACCATCGGTTTCAGGGCTCCAAATGGCCACCATCAGAAACGCCACCATCACCAAAACCTTGCAATCCATGCTGAGTATGTATGTGTGTGTGTGTGGCTTTTGTCTGTCACAGCTAGCTTCCAGAGCTCAGTGTGGCGTCTCAGTTCTCCGCTAAGTGTTAAGACTGAGGACCACAGGGAAACACACCCCCCATTCTCAGGAGGAGGGGAGGAAGGAGGAGGGAGGGGTGAGAGGAGCGAGCGAGAGGAAGAGAGTTAGGTTGGACGTTCTCCTCTGACAGCCACCTTCTCCGACTCGCAGACGCAGAGTTCCTAAAATGTTCTGGCAAAGTCTTTTTCTCTCAGTATTTTTCTTAGAGGAGAGAAGGGAGTCCCTGCTGTTATCTCAGTATTGTTGTTTTTCAATGGATGGATTTGTTATTGTTTGTTTCATCTCTTGTTTTTCTGCTGGTCCACTTTCACTGAACCGGCGCTGTTCTTTTTCCTGGTTCTGGGTTTACACATAGCGTCTCAGATTCCTCTGTTAAAGATGATTATTTAATTATGTTCCATAGCTATCAAAAATGTGGAAATATCTTATTGAGTTTATTGTTAGTATTATTGTGTTTCTTGCCAATTTTGAGACTGTTTTCTTGGAATTGGTTAAATTTGTTTTGTAGACAAACATACATCAAGAAATAAAAATAAAATGTAAACAAAAACTCCTCAAATAATCTATAAGAAAATCTATTCTTCCAAAGCTCTGTGTGTGTATATATATGTGTGTGTGTGTATGTTTATGTATATATGTGATCTGTCTCAAAATATGATGTCAATGATTGTCAGTCAGTATCAGAACCAACAGCATTTGGTTTCATTCACCACACATTTGTTGCAGCATGTTTTGATGTGCCATGTTTAAATGTGAATGTATACAATTTAAATGTAGCTTAAACATATAATTGTTAGTGGCATAAAACAGGTGAGCAGTATAGCTGTATAAAGTTCCTGTAGAACCCACCACCCTGGTGAACAGCAGCGCCGACCAAAACGATGAAGGTATGTGATTTTAAGTCCCCATAAAACAGTGGCTGTGAAGTACCTCTTTGACAAAGTCAGTGTGTTAGACTTTTAATAGGCTGCATTCAGACCCTCATACTGAGAGAACTGGCAACATCGAACACCCTTAACAGCCCGTAAACTTTATAGGGTGTCAATGGTTATCGGGCCGTCGGCAAAGGTGTAAATAATGTAGATGTGGAAAAAAGAGGTAGCAAACTTTAAATACATTTCCAAAAACTCTTAACAGCACTTACCACGTTTTAAAATGAGATTTTATTTAGTGAAATTGGACACGTAAAACAAACAATATCACAGGTTGAAAAACACTCATTGTTTGTGTTAAACATTAAAGTATTTTTGTTGTTTAAATGTCTAGTATAGTTTATATATCCTGTTTGATACAGATCGAACATTTTGATTTTCTGCTTTAAAGTGTTGATACTTTTTAAGTTTTTGTACCTTTGAGGCAACCAATACTATTTGTAAATCCAGTTCTAGTGTTCACATTGTTGGTTTGGATTGGATCTTCTGGCACTGTCTGAGAGCAAGTGGGCAAGAGGATGTTAAAAAGATTACTAAACAACACTACTGACCTGAGTGACAACTCAGCAACTTGTATCACTTTAGAGGGCAGAGGGCACATTTCACATCCCTGGTTTCATGTTTCAGAGAAACGTTTGTCTTTGCTTTGTTCCTGTGAGAGCTGATGGACACTAAAGACCAATGCATGATGCATCACTTCTTATTTGTATTTACATCCAACATTTAAATTACATTTGTATAACTTCATTGCAACTGACTCCTGCTTTAGAGTAAATATGTAACATTTAATGAGTATTACATAACGTTTATATAACACATTTAAAGAGTCTGTCTAGTTGGTCAAATGCAGCTGAGAATTACAGCATTAAAATTGCATGTGAAGATTTGTTCCATGTGTTTTTATAGTGGTTTTCCATCCCTCATCTGTTCAAATATTTTCTTTCGATTTTACGGCGTCCGTGTCCATCGAGCGCAAACTTTAATGAATGTGCCGACAGACTTTTGTTTATTCAATGTTTTAGACAAAGACGCAAAGAGATTATTAACATTTATATGTGAATACGCTTAATACAAAATGTACTAAACCTTCAAAAAAACACAAACTCAGAGAATGTTATACATGTACACTACTGTACATTTACAGTGTACAGTACATTACTGTAATCACAAACACTGTACGTTCATCTATAGGCATCTGGCGGCAGGTGTGTCGTGGCACTCAATCCTAACAAAACAAACTCTGAGGTTTAATTCATGCTGGTCTACAGCAGCTTGACTCACTTGAACACAGTCAAACACAGCGGCAGAGTTTATTAGGGCTAAAGCAAGAAGCTGAGATGTTTGTTGGGATTCGGGACAACATGAAAGAGATCAAAGGTTTCCCTCTGCTGGTTTCTGTTGCTGCAAAGCAAATAAAAAAATCACCCTCTATCAAAAATGTTAACCAATTTGCTCAGCTATAAAGTATATATATATATATATATATATATATATATACATATAACTAAATTATATGTGACTATAATAACTATAATCTATAATATATATTATCTTGAGCAAATTAACCATTTGATCAAACTATAAAGTGCATATATATAACTATACTGTAATCTTTAAAATACATTATATATTTGGTTGTGATTATTTGTGGTAACTTTTCCACTAGAAACCATACTGATACTAGAAAATCTTACAATCCCTGAGAGAATTTAATAAAAAAAAAGGTTTATTAAGATTTTTGTAAATATTCTGCAAAAATAAGTAACACATGGTTCAATTCTGAAATAAAAACATGGCAAGGAAATTAAATAACAAAAGTGTTATGAAGCTGAGGTGGCGAATGTGAAATAGAATTGAATTTCACGTTTCAAAAAGGGTCTTAATATGTCTGCTGGATTTCAAGTATGTAGATGGAGCACTGATAAGGAAAGTCCATCCTGTGTAAACACAGTGTGCTGGGGGGTCTCGTGTTGGGGGTTAGTTATCAGTTTAACACTTTACCGGGAGTCTCAGCTGGTTCCTGTCAAGCCTGTATGAAGGACCCCCTGTAGACCAGGTCTAATCAGGTTTCCCAGACCAGGTTTACAAGGAGCAGCTCTGAACAAAGACTAAACACTTTGGTTAGAATCATTCAGTCTGTTTTCTGGAATTTAATGGCTCTTTGAGTGAGAAACTTAAGTGTGTGTGTGAGCCGCAGGAATGTGTTTAGATTTAAAGACAGCAAGGTCTAACACAGGGATCTGATGACATATTCAGTTGTAAATCCCACCCGATTCCTTTGGATTGACAATTGCTTCAGATTCAACACAGATTGTGTTCACATTGTGGAAGTTCACGTGTTGTACTTTGCAAGCAGGCGCTGATGCACAAAAGTAAACTGATTTCACAATAATAAAAAACACATTAGCATGAACTCAGACAAATAAAATCGAGCAAAACTTTCTGTGTACACACCTGGAACAAGTTCTGAACAGTAGCAGCTACTCGTAAATAATAATAATTGTTTTGCAGTGTAACTTAAAATTAAGTTTGGATGATTTATTTCTGTTAGCTTTGCTCTGTTCCTTTTATCACTAAGCAGCCATTAGATTAACACTTTCCTTTGAATGTAGTTTAAAAAGGTGCATGTGAGAATAAAGTTCACTCAATGATGGAGAACCGTTTACTTTGAGGTATTGTGTCTGAATCTGGCATCTCCCCAGTACGACTTTTTCTTTTTCTGTTAAACAAAAGAGGAAAAGTTGTGTGCCTCACTCACACGTTCATTCTGCAGATGGTTATATTTGTCAAGTGCATATTTTTAATGTTCTCCATCATCTCCATGGACCCTGGTGTGTGTGTGTGGGGGGGGCAGGGTTGGGTTATTGTTTTCTGTACCCACTGTGGGGTGGGGTGGGGGGGGCATGGGGGTTACGGCTAAGGTGGGATGGGGTGTGGGGTGCCGGTCTGAAGATAAAACAGCGACGGATGGGGGGCTTGATTTTTCAAATTAGAGGTACAGACTACATAAATCTACAAAGCAAATTCTGTGGGACAAAAGGGTGACGTTGGATACGCCGACTGATTACGGACCGTCAGAGGAAAATCTAAGGAAATTGAGGAATAATTTGGGGAACGTTGCCCTGAGATTCCCCTCATGACAGACATTTAGTAAAGAGCGTGGCAGGCCGAGACGGAGTGCATGACATCAGCTGCAGTACCTCATCAGGGTAATCTCAGACCGTGGCTCGTGTTTTCTTCTTTGTTGGTGGAAACGTAGCAACCGGAGCGGAGGATCGGTTCTAATTGACAGCAGTGATTTTACATGTTGAGTAGGAGTTCAACAACAGCAGGATATACGGACGACTTTTAATGCATTGC
>JBAJNP010003460.1:0-39531 GCA_036877545.1 Yasuhikotakia modesta
CTTTTATCTTGTACATCATTAAACATGTGACATGCTTTAATGTTTAGTAATATGTTTCTGTATGACAGCAGCAGTATGCTGCCACAGAACTGGTGAACATTTGTATCAATATTGGGCATTCCACCAAATGAGCAATTTACCCCAGTTACATCTGCATTAGTTGAAAAAGATATAAATTCTCTTCATGTCAAATGGTACTTTTATTGCGGGGAAAAATACATTATGAAAAGGTTAAAAGAAAAAAAAATATGGTCAAACGTTTTATTCACTGCTGTGCTTCAACCATGGGCCATTTTTATTTTCAAAATATCAATTCAGGTAGAACAGAAACACGGAAAGGAAAACATAGGAGAAAGAAAACTGATCAAAATCAACAATATAATCAAGTATAATATTGATGAACTGATGCTTCTGAAACAGATTGAAACATGTTTAACTGTACGCATCTCTGATCATATTTTTATGCAGAGCTGATCTCTGCCTTCTGGCAGCACAGATTTTAATGTAGCAAGAAAATTTCTTCACTCATTCTAGTATGTACACATGTTAACTCCTCAGAACAGACAGAATGAGACAGTCAGCATTGTGCTCCCATGTCAGGACAGCAGCTTCTTAAAGCCTGCAGGAGTTGTGAGACAGACAACTGCTCAACTTTATTCCTGTGATACAAAACTGAAGAAGGATGGTGAGAGGAGACAAAAATAAACAGGGTTTAATGTTCACTGTGAAAGTTCAGACATCATATCTCACCAGCATGAAACTGTATGATTGCAAGAAACAGTTCACTGTTAACAAGCACAACATCCCAGCTGAAACAGTCGCCAAGATTCAGATTGTTATACTAGTTTTAGATTTCTCTCTGCACAAAGCTTTAAATCATTTACATCCTAAAGTAAAACAAGAGATTTTCTCAAGCAGGGCTAAATTTCTTTTTTGACCGCAGCACCTTTTCTCTCACCCATTCTTTTCTTTCCATGATCCAAAAGTGTTGAAATTGTGAGAAATGGGGGACAGAGGTGGTGGTGCTACTGAAGTCCTGCTTGAGGAATTTAAGAAACACACATGAGGACATCTCTATGGATTTCTGTAAAACACGTTACTTTCCAATGCCATTAAAAAAACTGGATTAAACAAAAAGCAAAAGTGATGTTCTCCAGCAGTCCATCAGCTGGTAAGGGTTCTTTTAGTGGGGATCCACTCAGGCCAGTCAACATGAGACATGTGGACATTTGATTTATGTGCATCTCTGAACTGGAGTCTTTCTCAGTGCTAATGTGTATCTCCTTAAACTCCATGGACCTGTGCAGGGCTGAGGGGAAGCTCGCTACGGGAAAGTCTTTAGTTTACCTTTTCTTCCAAAAACAAAAACGAGTACAAAAAGGTTGTAAAAGCTAGAATAGCAGGATTGAGGGAGGAAACGCAATCATGAAGTTGGGCAGTGTTCCTGTGAGATGCGTGTGTGTTTCTACAGCAGGTCCACCCGGCGGTAGTACAGCAGATAGGCGGTGCGCTCTGCTGTCTGCTTCACCACCTGGTGCTGACTGATGACTTTCACTGCCTGGTCATCAATGCACAGCCACCCGTTCAGACCAATATGGAAGACATCTGTAGTGTAGTGGCCACCTGTGGCACTGTTCCCATGGTGATACACAACTGCAGGGAGACACAGGGAAAGAAGTGCGTCAAAAACGGCAGACTAACTTCTATATAACTTCTATATAGACACATTATCATGCATCAAGAAAAGATAGCAAATTGTTCAGTAAATGTACACTCGATTAGCCAGTAAAGCTTAAGGACTGGATAAGCCATACATACTGGTTGCCATTTTGAACTGCCAGTCAGTTTACTCTGTTGATGCAGGAACGCTGCTTGTGACGCTGCATAAAACGCTGCTTTATGCATTTAGCATACGTGTTTATCCAAAGCAACTTACAAATGAAGGAACAATAAAAACAGTACATCAACTGAAAAAAAAACAAGTGTGGTCTTACAAGTGTGGTGCCAGGTTCCTAATTTGCTAGCATATTGGCTAGCATAGAACAATTAACATGCGAAATTGTATTAAATTCAATCACACACAGAGACAGACACTATCTGCTTAGAGCAGAACCCTTTTGTATTGATCAACAGTAACAACATACCTGCAAAGAGCCTGTAGGTTCTTTGGGATTTCAAAATTTTGCTCCGCACCCCCGGTGACAAGATATCTGCAGGGAAACGTCACACCAAACTGAAGTGTATATACACCACAAACAGCAGGGCAACAACTATTAACATGGCTTTAACTGCTTTTTATACTGTGTATTACTAACCTGTAAGGAATTTTTGTCCATTTCTATCGTGAATTCTATTACTGAAAGTGTAATTCTCTGCAATTTTTTATTATGGGATATTTTAAAGTATTGTTTAGAAAATGTTTAAATAAAACATTAAAAGATTAATAGCAAAAAGTTTTGGTTATTATTTATGTGATGTTAAAAGAATTAATCGACTGTTTAGAAAATAATAAATAGATAATCAACAGATTAGGGGATTAATTAATCATTTGTTGCAGGCCTAAAAATGAGACCTGTAAAGATGTGTATTTGAACAAATACTAGAGGGGCCTTCAGAAGAAAACCACACACAGGGGTCTTTAAGCAACATGACCAAAAGAAGTTTAATTGAAAAAAGAAAATACCTTTACTGATCTCCAAATCAACAGAGTAATCAATATTCTTAACCAGCTTTTGACATCCACCGGTCTTCTCAAAAACAAATCTCTTGAGGTGAAGAACTAGAACTGGAGGAAGCGCTTCTAGAGTCACTCTTCGGCTGATCTCAATCTACAAACAAACAAAACAAACACAATGAGCCACAAGTGCCACTGCTCAAATATTTGGGAATGTTGCGTTTCTAGGTGTGCAGACGATGACATTATTTCTGTGTGATATTCTTCACACAAACACAGCTGCTTATCTCTCCACATGAAAAAACTGTGTGCTCTTAAATAAGACTGAAAACAGAGAGAAAACAGATGAGAGTAGTGTTGACATATGTACCAAAATTAAAAAAAAAACAATACCAAAAAAAAAACCAGCACAAACCCAAAACAGAAATACAGCTTCTATTAAAACACTCATTCCTACAGTATCAAACACTTTTTTTAATATTTTTATTTATTCATTTTTATATAATGTATACAGAAAATTTGCCTTCATGGTCATTTTAACGTGTGAACAGGACACAGCTAATTGCTCAGAAACACAATTGTGAATTTGTGACTGTTTAAATATTTAGGTTGCAATACTTGGAGGGATGAAAGTTGTGTTGAAACATCCAAACAAATCTGACATTCATTTCTTTTGCCACGTTCATACTTTTATGTAAAAAACTTGGTGACTACTCGGCAAACAGAGCCCTTTTTTTCTATTGAGGGCACTATAGAAAGTTCATTTCTGTGCTGTGTTAATAATACACACCTCCTGTTTGCTCTTAGTGGTGTAACCCTGAACAGACTCCCGGGCTACCAGTGTCTCCAGCGCCTCCTGCACTGTACGAATCTTCTCTGACTGGATGTCCAGCTGGAGTGTGAAGAAGGGCTGCAGGGTGGCCGACTCTTTTAAACTCTGCTGGTAGACCACAGATCTAGACAACAAACACAAATAAATGTATAAATATGGCAGTGTTGCCTTAAAGTATGTCAGAAAGTCACAAGAGACACAGCATGTGTAAAATCTGCTGAATACATAAAATGCAGTGGGCAGTGAACAAGTTACCTATTTCCCTATTTAAGTGAAGGTCAGATTAGACTTAAACCAAAATTTAAATTGGAAAACACAGGAACAGAAGTAGCTTTTAGAAAGCTGAACACATACAAGTGTCAGAGAAGAGCAAAAGTAAACAGCAAATTTTCAGTAGATTCTCACATGACATGTCCAGCTTCAAGCAAAAAGTGTGCCAGACCAAAGCCTCAAACTCACAGAGCGAGAAAAGGCTTCATTTACGTTTTGATGCCACCCCCATGCTCAGCGCTACCTAATTTAGGCACAGGGCATTTTATTGTGCAGTGGAGAGGTTAAGACAGGAACTGTTTGTGATGTGTGTGGCCACATGACAATGGAGTACTACTACTGTAGTACCATTTCTGGTACTACAGTTTTTCAATATTTTTTATTCAGATGTGGTTTGTATCTGCTTGTTTCAGTGGTTTAATGTACCAAAGAGATCAGATGTTTCATAGCCCGTGTATGAACTACAAAGTGCCCACTAAATTTAAAATAACACAGAGCAAACTGACCTGTTCTCAAATATATGACTCTTATTTTATATCAAACACTCATGTAGGTAAGCTACATTACAGCACTGTGTTAAAGTGTTAAAAAAAAAACACAACACAGCTTGACTGGTCAACACCTATATACATTTGGAACTACAGAAGAACCGTAGACTGCCACAAAACTATAATATTTATTTAAAAACTGATTTTAATTTGAAAACTATTTGGCACAAACTGCGTATTCATGCCAAACCTTGAAAATTATTGCTAACAACAGAAACGAATATTCTGAGATCGATCTATCAGGCCTACCTGATGTGACCACAGAATATGTCAGTGATGGGAGTGTGGATAAAGTCTGCCTGGCGGGTGATGGAGGCTTTGTTTTTGGGTCCGACCTGCTCCCACTCATCCTCACTGCCCTCTCCCTCTTTCTCAGCAGGGTCTTCCTCCACCCCTGGCTGAGATTCAGACCCGTTTGGTGTGGGGGCTTCTGCGAAAAAGCAATTCAGTTAAACTAAAACTGCTTGAGTGAATCTGGAGTGAGAAACCGACCGACAGCCTGGTTTCTGTTGAAATATGTGCAGAAATCAGAAAGGAACGTACTCTCTTCCTGTGGAGAGATCAGCTTTTTTAGTGCCACCATTTCCTCATGCAGTCCATTTAGAATGAAGCTGAGGTATTCCTCTGCATCCTCCTGGCGACCCTGAGAACAACATAGAATGACATAATATGGCAACACTTCTAAACGCCTGCCTTTACCCAGCTGCCTCACCTGGACCACAAAGGCAGCCAAGTCATTAAACGAACACATTGCACCTTTGTATAAAAAGCTTCCTAAAAAAACTGTCACATATATACCATCATTTCCAAGAACCCAAAGTTCAAGTTAGCCCTAGAAGTTAATTTAACAACTAAAATATTTATTTTAAATATGAATTGAACTGCTCAACTACATGTAATTTTCCACCAATTTGGAACAGTATGTATTGTCAGACTAGGTCAAGGCATCTCAGTGGACAGGGGAGCACAAAACTAAATTCAACAGGTGGAGGACACTTCAACCTTTGCTCCTCCACATTTGGAAAACCACCACACATTCACTCTCTGGTTTATCACTCTGCTTTAATCTTGTTTAAAGGCATTCGGTCCTCAACATGAGCAAATGTGCAGACAAATGCAAGCAAACGTAACTGAAAGGTCCTGTAGTCAAGTGTGCCAAGTATGGGCTCATATCATTTTGACCACTGAGATATGGCCAAAAACAAGACACCGAAAATCATTGCTGCCACAATGTGGGCTAATATGCAGTAACAAAGGTGTTCTGTGTGTTATTTTAGAAGTTAGTTTGTCTTACAGGCAAGCAATAATTTAATCACTGAAAACTGTTCTGCTTTTATGTTGCTTACCTTCTCAGAAAGGCTTGATTTGATGAGGGTGAGGAGTTTGTAGATATATGTAGGTTCAAAAGCAATGCCAGCTCTGATGTCTTTCGTTACCTTGTCTCCTGCAGCTACAAAAAAAGCACATTAAATACATTACATTTGTTACATGGCTTTCTGGAATACTTGATTTTGACTGGCCAAGTGATACAAGACCATCCCAGGTCCTAACCACCCTGTCTAGGTTAATTTAGCAACAAGTCTAGATGCAACATCCCTTACATAAAACAGGGAAAAGGTGCTGTTGTGAGTTAGTGATGAAGGGACTTTACCTAGCTGTTTCTTGGAAGGGACAGGCATATTACTGAACTCATTCACAAGTCGAACACTAGAAGACAGAAGATCAGGTCAGATTAAATCTCTATTTTCACACCAGGCAGCTGTACAAGTGCATGGAAGAACACGATCCTTCCAGGTGGAGGCAGGAACACAAATATGGAACGACACAGAACAGAAATGTAGAAAACAAGCCTAGAACTTACAAGTTATCCATCATGGGTGTGGATGTACAGGGTCTCTGCATCTCACTGAAAAGGGGAATAGACTTCATCAGATGATACATGGGTGGGCATGCAATGAGAGCCTGTAGAGTCTGAAGCTCAGAGTCAAGGGACTAAAAAAAATTTAAACTAAACAAAAAGAGCAAGAGAGGTTTAACCAAATCAGAAATGCTAAGCCAGCTCCAGGTCTGGACAAACTGAGGCCAGAAAAAAGGATACAGCATTGATATAGCACCAATTTCCCGTGTTTATCAGTCCTCGTGGTTGCAAAGATACTGACTTGTGTATCAACTTCACATTCATGATTATTTCTGACAGACGGAAGAGAAACACATTACACTTGGGGAAAAAAAACAAACCTGGTATAACAAGTGATTATATTTGAAATGCTATCTATCCCATTTATATGCTACAATTATAACTCATTTGCCTGGTAACAGTGGGAAACAGATTTTATTTGTTGTTTTTTGTGCAATTGTTACTTTCGGATATTTTTAGTAAACTTTAGATACATCCAATTAGATACATATTAATACCCCTAGAAGCAGCACAACTAGCAATTTATTTGCTGATACAGGCAAACACCCATAACAGATCTCATATATACTTGGATATTTAGATATTATACTAAAATTATACAAAACAGTGGTAGTGGTACCTAATCTTTCATCATCTTAAATCTAACTTTTTTTAAAAAGGAAAAAATACTTGAAAAGGTGGTGTCCTCACACACTCTTTTCCTGGAAAGAAGCAGCATCTATGAGAATTCCTAGTGAGGATTTAACCCATAGTACCAGGACTTACGGCCTACCGAACGCCCTCTGCCTTTTGCTAATGACCGCTCGCCCATAATACAGCAACACTTTTTATAAGACCAACCTAACTCGGATTCCATTATCACCTTCTTATAGCACATTTGCCCAAAAACACTATACAAAAACAATGAATTAAGTGAGATAGCTACTCTTAAAAATTGTTTTGATACATTGAATTGTAAAGATACACACTGTCAGTCCAAATATAAAGACCCACCTCTTTAATCTAGCCTACACATAGTCCTATGGTTTGATGACTTCAGCTATATGTGCTGCCTCAGGATGATTGCAGTCATAACCTGGATCACCCAAAATCAGTGGGAGAATGATGGATTTCTTTATAAACCTTCCCATTATATTTTTTGTGTTCACGTCCCACTGGCTCAGACTCTAAAAGTTTTATTTCCTGCCTAGTCATAGCTGTGTGAAGTTATATACCTGCATTTGCGCCCCTCTGCTTATAACATTCCACAGTGCCTGACTCAGTGTCTTTGTTTAAAAAAGGTTTTTAAATTAACATTAAATAATAAGTTCATGCCATCACTTTCTAAATACAGTTAACATTTACTGATTGCAGCTTTAACATGCCAGAGGAGAACTGGTCCTTCTGGTTGAGTCTAATTTCTCTCAGGGTCTCCCTGTTCTATTAAATGTTATCTTCTTTCAATCAATCTTCTTTCTACAGATCATCTGTGTAAGATGGCATTAAGCTCTGTGAATGGCATTTAAATGATACCTATCATCTACTTTGTAACTGACTAAATGTCACAGAAAAAAGAACATATTTTGATCAACTGGATATATTACTGGACATCTTACTTTGTTATAAACCATTGAGATCACATCAGTACCCCACAAAGATGATAACGAAATAAACGGAAATATATAATTTACATAGGAAATGTTAGGTAAAGGCGCAAGTCCACAAACGACCCAATTAATTTGTTTATCATGAATTACCTCCCAAAAATATTCTTGCACATCTATACAGTTATGAATCCCTAACAGGAGTTAATAAACCCCTTGCGGTTTACAAAAGAATTGTAGGATTTTTGTGAATCAATTAATTAAATTATTAAAATGTAATAAAAAAATTAAAAAGTTTGGCTGTCAAAAAGTTTAAAAATCCCTGGATCAAAGCTACACTATCATAAACAAGCTCTTCTGGAATTTATAAAGGCATGTTAGCCCTTTCTGACACACTGAAAGAGCAGATACAATCTACATGTGAGGACAGGATAAGGAATTGTGATCATTTAAAGAATTCAATACTGCTGCCATCTTGTGGGCAAAAACATAAACCAGATTTAAAATCTGTTAACCAAACTACATGAAGCATAAAATACTAATGCTGACAACCCATATAGCTTCAGTTCATTGCATATGTTTTCAAACGAAAAAACTAAGTAAAAACAACATTAAAGGCAAAAACTTCTGTAAAAAAAAGTAACTTTTGTTTTTTAAGGCATTGTAGGCCGCACACACAGCTGTGATTTTAAACATGGTTTAAAATCAAATGACTAACACGTATTTTTCTTCACATCTGTATAAATTTACGTGTATCAATGTAGTGGCTTTGAATTTTTTTCTGCAGATACCATAGTTCCAGGTTAAAAACATTCTTTAAAACTTTCATTATTTTTTATATATTATTTAAAAATACATCATACATATTATTAAATCATATCTTCATAATTTGTTTGGCGTTCTTCTTAAATGAAAACAAAAAATGTATAGAAAATTGAAGTAATTTCAGAAAATTTTAATTTAAGAATTAATTTTTTTTTTAATGGAGGATATTTCATATTAATGTAAATCCCCATATTGCTTAAACACAATGTAGGCTTCAGTTAGACTGCATGTACAGTATTACGGCTGCATATATTATTAGTTTTGATTGGTAATAATGTCCTCCCTCAGTCATGTGGAAACCCTCATGTGTAATACATATGCTTGGGAAAACAAGGTCGTCAGTTACTCTACCTGCCAATTTTGGGGCCATAGGATCTTCAGACACACGAACAGGGCCTTCACGTGCCTCAGTGGCCTTCCCAGGCAAATTCAAATTATCTGGAGTAAATGTGACCACAGCAGGTACATGCTTCACCTCAACATAAGCCTGAGGACCTCCAGGCAG
Organism: Yasuhikotakia modesta; assembly: GCA_036877545.1. Lineage (NCBI taxonomy): Eukaryota > Metazoa > Chordata > Actinopteri > Cypriniformes > Botiidae > Yasuhikotakia > Yasuhikotakia modesta. Next base: position 9,156 of record JBAJNP010003460.1, read on the forward strand.
AGGCTTGGCATTGTGAAAGAGGCTGGCCCATGATTTGGGGGCGCTGACCACATCTGCTGCAGGGGGAGTGGACAAGACTACTGGCTGGACTTCAGAGTCTAAGGGGAAAAGGGTGACAGAGGAAGTCATTTCAGTCAAGCCTGCAACATCTCTGTCTACAGCCTCTCCTAAGCTCTCTTTCTCAATGTTTGCAGAAACTGCAGTGATGGTGGGTGAGGCCACAGCAGCAGAGGAGGGAATAGGAGATGGTGGGGAGGGGCTGTGCCCCCCATTACCCAGAAGTTCTGGACTCTCCAAAGCTGGGGAATCTGCAGTCCTGGCAAAATGAGCCACCCCACTGCTTTGAGAGGATGAAGATGAAGTGGACAAAGCAGCAGCACCATTTCTGTTTGACAAATTGGCAGCTCTGCTCATCATATCCATTGTTGAACTGTCAGGGCTATCACAAGTCCTTTGATGGAAAGGGGGGACAGTTTGGTGTGTTGATGTTATTGATGTTACAGTGTCAGGGGCAACAAGCTCAGCCTTAGCAAGTGCCTTCCCAATAATGTCCTCTGAGCCCATGAGAGGGACAATTGAAGTGTGTCCATTTACCACACCTGAACCCCCAACCTCATCTGACACCATATCAGTGCTGCTGGAACCTTCTAGGTAGTTGTAATATCCTGGTGGTCGTTTTTTCTTTTTCTTTCTTTGTCCCATTCCACATGAAACCCCATCCATTTCTGAACAGGCCGGGTGGCTGCTCAGCATAGAAGTCTCAGAGTTGGTGCAACAAAGGGAGTTGAAGTCCGTATCATCTGGGATGTTAGTGAATTGCATGGCTGTGGGTATGGCCTTCTGAGACGGCTGACAGCCTACAACAAACTCAGGGGCCTGAGGATTCAGAGTGCTGGACACTTTATACAGTGGATCTTTCAATTTCACCGCTTCCAAATTCATTACCTCGTCTACCCCAAACTCGACATGCTGGTAGTCTTCTCCTATAAATAAATAAAAAATAAGTTAGAATGATGTAAATGGGAGGCTTGCATTCCTTATTATTATTTAACAAAGAAACCATTTCTTAAAGGGGCAATTTACCCAAAAACAAAAATGATTTATTCAAAATCATGACAAGCCGTTCCATGACAAGCCATATATTCCATCTTTGGGTGACTTACTCAAAAACAAGCGTTTTATGGCATGTACAGGGCATTCAAACTTTTATTTAGTTTTATGTTGCAGCGCAATACTTCAGTAATTAAAATTCATTTTTTTCCTCATAAATCTCAACTTAGTACCCCATAATGACTAAATGAATATTTCCTGCCATTCTTCTTTGCAAATCCTATCAAGCTTGGTCAAGTTGGATGGGGACTGTCAGTGGAGTCCCCACTAGGGCACCCACAGGGTCGACTCCTGTGATGTCATGGTGTTTGCTAGGGTCATTGTCATGTTGAAAGAAGCAGTGTGGAACAGGATTTCATTGAGGAGATCTCTGTACTGTTACATTCAGCTTTACTTTCATGCTTCACTGTTGAAATGCAGTGCCTGGCTTCCCAACGGCATAATGTTTAGAACATAGAACAATCATTTCAAATCTTGTTTCATTAAAGCAGAAAATCTTCTTCCACACAGTCTGTCTTATTGCCACACAAGATCTCTGGGGCTCAGAGTGACTGGGTTCTTGGTCACATCTTGGGCCAAACTGCTTCCATTTCAGATTAATGGAGGCCACTGTGTTCCTGGGAAACTTCAGTGCAGCAGAAGTTAAAGCTTTCCCGAAATCTGGGCCTTGCAACAATCCTGTCTCTGAGCTTTGCAGATTGTTCTCCTTTGACCTTGTGGCTTGGTTTTGCTCTGATATTCATTGTCTGCTGTGAGTCTTTTATAGACAGATTTGTTCCGTTTCAAAACCATTCATTTTTATTTAGCACAGGTGGAAATTAGCAACAATCAAGAGAAATGGGAGGCACCTAAGCTGTATTTTACGTGTTGTTAAAAAGGGTCTAAATATTTGTTATTTGACATTATTTGATTTTTTTAATTCTGTTTTCACTTTGTCATTATGGGGTAGATGGAGTGTAGATTAACAAGAAAAAAATGAATTACTATTAGTCAACTACTAGGCTGCAACGAAATTAAAGTAAAAGGGGTCTGAAAACTTTTTTTTTTAATTACAAATTATACTGTACTAAAATCAGAGGGAAAAATGTATGTATTAATTTACAATTCATCAGAGTTCTGATTGGATACATTGTTTAAGTGTTTGTGGTAGTGAATTGTGCAGATGTTAAGCAGTGAATGATGGCACAAATCAATTAAAACATCATTGATGAATGCAAGACACAAATACTCTGATTAAGACCTACTTCAAGTGTTAAGTGTTCAGTAATCAGCAAAAAATAGCAACCACAAGTTATTGAGGGACAAAAGCTCCCAAGCAATGGAAAATGACGATAAGAACATCTGTTAGTATTGACCGAGAGGGCTTTTTATAAAGATAGCACGGGGTGTTCCTGTAGCTCAACTGGTAGAGCATTGCGTTAGCAACACAAAGGTTGTGGGTTCAATCTCAGGGAATACAAGTACTGAAAAATGTATACCTTGAATTCATATACCTTTGGATAAAAGCATCTGCCAAATGAATAAATGTAAAACTCATTGTTGTGGGCTATTAAAAGAAAGTCCAGGTTCCATTTTGAAGTCTCGAATTAGGGTCCCTGGATTCACAATTGAATCTACATGAACTGACCAGTTTTGGGGGGGGGGTTGTTCCTGTGAGCCACAAGCAGTGTGTAGAGTAACACCTGGCTTCATGCAAAGTACCACAGATTCAATTGACTGGCAGGAAAGAGGGATTTATGGTTGAAAAAGGAGGTTTAAAGTTTAGAAATTTGTGTTATATCTGTAACAAAAGCAGAAGAATAAGGCACCATGTGGTGGACAAACACTCACCGCAAACCTGTCGCCTCAATGATTCCGTAACGCAAGGCATAGCAGGAGTGTAGTAACCTCCTAAATAATTGATACAGATGAGGTTGAAGGTCACAAATACCCAGGAGGCCAATATGACACTGCCCTGGGACAGATTATTAAGACTACAGAGATGGGTATGTAGTGTAAAGAGGCACTAAATCTCAAATGAGGGGCAAATGAGGGCCTTTATATTACATGTTAATATGTAAATAGGAGACATGAAACTTTGGAATCTCCTGTGTGGTTGTTATTGTCTGGGAGCAATTCTGATTAAAGATCTACTGATGTGGCCTTTAAAACTGTGTTTGCTGAAGGTGATCAATCAGAAAGCTGCAGGACTAGTCAGACCAGTTTCTGAAAATTAAAAGAACCTGTTACACTCTCTAGAACATTCGCCAACTTGATTCAATGTAAAACTATCAGTGAAAACTTAACTGTATGTTATCATATGATTTCCAGATTTTTTATTTAATGGTTTTTATATTGTTTATGTGTATCAAAGTTTTGTCCAGAAAAGAAATTTTTTTGCAAATGAGTAAAAGCGATGCTTTGTGGGCACCACTAATTAGCGAAATCTCTGCCTACACTGACTTGAATTTAGTTTGCAGTTTTATATTTGTCAGTGGACAACCTCGTCTCATGTTCTTTAAGCTGTAGAACTCAATGGATGTGACATGACTAATGTGACGTGTCGGCCAGTCGCCTGGCTGATTTACACGCTGCATTACACTGCCACACTTCATTTTCATTTTTATTAAAGGCCACATCTGTACTAGCCATGTCTTTATTTGTGAATCAGTATTTTTAGTGTGCACGTGTTTAGACGGCTTGATCTTACCTGAGGGATGACTGACGCTGCTGACTTTATCATTGATTGGAGGAAGCTGGTAAGAAATTTGCATGAGATCACTCAACAACATGAAGTCAATAAAAATACAGGCACAAACAGAACCCATATTTCATAATTTACCCATTTAAAATTGTTACCTAAACTAGAGAAATTACAGACACAATTTTATATCATGAACTTTAAAGTGGAGTTTAGTCTTGGCAATCAAGAGACAGTAAAGGGTGTGTTCTATAAAATGCCAGCAAATTAGCAATATAAAACAACCTTAAGTTATATTTATGCTGGTAAAGTGAATCTCATAAAAACTTGTTTACCAGGTCATATCTTATCCCAGAGAAATTGAATGTGCTTTAAAGGCGCAATAACTAGCCATGAAAATCACATTTCAAAAATCTAAATCCAAAAACAGGCTTTAATGTATTTAAAGCAAAATATAATTAAATACTTTTTGACTGAAACATCCCCTGTACATGCTCTTGGCAGTTTATGTGAGATTCACCCAGTAGCTAATAGCAAAAATGTAAACACTTATTCAAAACAGATAAAATACACAATAACATATTAAAGAATTACCAATTTAAGTTTCATACTTTTTATATTTTTGTATTTTTTTACCTCAACATAACAGCGGGGAGCCACAAAAAACTGGTTAAACTCATCTGGGCTGAACTCCCCAAAGATGTACTGTGAAAAAACGAGAAATACATATTAAGTTACAGATCTCCCCAGATCTTCAATAAAAGACTGTGTACGAGTGTCAACAAAGACATGGCAGCCATCAGTAACACTCTGTAACTGTAACACCATGTTAGGTTAAAGTAAGGACAAGTTAAAAACTGATGAGTCATTCAGCATGGCAATGTGGATTCCTCATGGCCCACTTTACAGGGCAAAGTAATGGCAAACAGAAGGTTTTCATGCAAATGTGTAACACATTGTTTGAGGGTGTTTTAAAGTAGTTTGTATATTCAGCCTGCTGGACCACTTACTTTAAGAGTTCTTTCAACCAATTTAAACGTTGTTTGTAATAAAGAACGTTAGAAATGTTAATGAAATGATGAATATATGTTGTTGTAATACCAGTCAAAAAGCCTAGAAACTACCAATGAAATAAGTGGATGCTCCAATCACCATTCAACAGTATACAGAAAACTAAGTGACAGCATTTACCTGTCACCTTTGCCTGCATCATTTTATACCAATAAGAATAAATGCAAACTTAATGGCAAAAGTGTAGTGTGTATGTTTATCACAAATCAAAGTTTTCAATATCATACCACAAATCACAACTGGGCGGAGCTTAGAAGCTTGCTCTTATTGGCTAGTGAAATGAGCCCAATTTACCTTTTGGGGGATTGCCCTGGGTCTGAACCATGATTCTGCAAAGTGCACTGTAACATTTAGTGTAATGTCAAAATTTATCAGAAAGTAATAGGTTTGTTGTTATTGTCAAAGACTGTTCAGCATCACATGAGAATTTGTTAAAATATGTACCCAATACTAGCACCAAAACTGCTTCAATCATTGTATTTAAAAAAAATGCACATCACCAACTAGTTATATTTTGGATTTAAATGTTTACCGTTTTTACTGGACATACGAGTCTGACTCCCCTAACATCAAGAACTGAATCCTTTTTTATGTTCAATTTCCTTGTTCTTACATTTGTATGAAATTCATGTAACTTACGCTTGTTTTCACCTTTAACTACCAATACGACATTACTCTTATCACACATTATAAAGGCAATCAGCACAATGTCATCCCAGGAAGGCTGAGAATACAACCAGTTCCAATCAATTTAGAATAAATGTGTGCTGCCTTATTAAACAACAGCCTCAAACTTACAGGTAACAGGTTATACTGACCAATAACACTCAGGCAATGATTACAGCAAAAAGGTCAGAAGTCCACTCTTGACAAGACTGGACTTCTGACCCCCAAATCCCACAGCTTCAATTACAGATTAGTTGTGCAAGCTAAAGCCACTAACAGGAGTGCTCTTCTAATCTATGTCACTAGTCATAGCTACAATGGCACTGAAACACAGAATTGACATCAAAGAAACTCACAACACAACAAATAAGCGTCAGGACCATTGTTAAATATATGTAATACTGCTAATGTTTCATTTTCTTTTTTCAGTATTATTACTGTTAATAATAAATTATACCTTAACTTCTGAGTGCCTATACTTCTACAATTATTATATTTCTATGCACTGCAACTCTGAATAAACATCTTAAAATTGTATTTATGGACATTATAATCCTCTGTTGTTTGCTTTAGTTGAAAACAAACTAGGCAGTGACAAATAAGCCACACAAATGTTAATGTACAATTAATGTTATAGTCTTCTATCAGTGTTATAGTCTTCTATCAGTGTTATAGTCTTCTATCAGTGTTATAGTCTTCTATCAGTGTTATAGTCTTCTATCGTGTTATAGTCTTCTATCGTGTTATAGTCTTCTTTAATGTTATAGTCTTCTATGCGTCCTGCAAAGCAACAAACTCAGCTTCAGAACTAGCTTCAAAGTCATGTCAACTTTATACATACTGTTGAATGAGGTTTTGTTGACATTCTGAGACAGTTTTACTGAACGTTAGAGGCTGATAAGAGGGAAAATTCATTGTCATGCATCGCCATGTCTTTTACAGTGACTTGGCTAGAGGTGATCAATCAATGGGCGGCGTGGCCGCTGCGCGTCGCTTTGGTTTATCTCGTCATGCTCAGTATAAACGGGCTTTCGGAGCGACAATGACACTTTCACGACATTCACGTGCTGGTCGCACTGCTTCAAGTTACTGCTTCCTTCAACACCACAATCTGCACCTACTAAACGTGCGAGGGGACAGAATGTCACTTATTTAAAACACTAGACGTTCATTGCAAAAGAACAATTACGACCAAACGAGAGTCTGAATGAAACTCACGACGGGAAGCGATACCCCAAACCATCGGGGCCTATCACACGTTAAGCACACGGCACGACTGTGATTTTACCTCTCGATCTGTAATGTATATTTAACACACACGCGTCACATTCTCTGTGTCATTTAAGAATCACACGTCTGAGTCTTTCGTATATGTCAGCTGACAGAAATATCGGGAAAAGTACCGCATGTTTCAGGTGTTAAACGCAGTCCTGCTAATAACCGTTATTAAATGAGCACTTGCGCACGTAGCGGCCCAAATACAGACTCATCGCGGACCAATACGCGGCTTCACCACAGCTGGACGCGGTCGTGACATTGTTTGTGGCCTATCTGAAAACTAGGGTTTCAAATAACCGCGTGCGTCTGTGGGCCTGAGAGCGGGCGGTGGATTCAATGAGCCCCACGCCTGACACTGACATGTCACGCCTACCCAACAGTCCCGCAAAAGTACAACAGAAGCCAACAGTTAAATAAGTTACGATCCACATCTAAATGATAAGTATTCACACGAACACGTGGAAGGGAGCACGAGTGTTTCCCTACCTGGTTACTGCGCGTAGCCATGCTCCCGGTGAGACGTTTCACAATTTACACGAGGAATATTTTCTCGGAGGGAAGAGAGGGTACGGAGTTTGTAGTTCTTGGTGTAACCGGTAAACACCTACTGCGCCATGTTTACCATTTTGTGACAGTTTGTCATACAGTAGTATTCCTGCAGCACATCACGCTGCTTCCCCCGCCGCCATCTTTATCTCGCGCCCGTGTGCTGCTAGGGACTTACGGGAGCGCGCTTCGTTCTCAGCCGTCGGGCGCGTGAGCGCGTTGGTTGACAGAAGGTGGCGCATCAAAATGACGAACAAATTCAGTGTCGCCAACTAGTTTAAATGGAAAGTACTGGAAGAAGCTACACGTTGCCAGATTGCATTACGTGCTAAAGTTTTCTCAAGCTGACGTCACCCCGTCATGGTGTTTGGTCTAGTTTTGGCTGTAAACAGTTGATACTCTCTTAGTATCTGTGTATGGGATTCATTTAGTAGCGAAATGTAGCAAACCAATAAAAATAAAAAACAAATTCGCTGTTGTGACTGATGTCATTTGTCACTACTGTAATTTAAAGAAAGGTAAAAATGTACATTATAGTTATTTTTGTGTTCAAGGCTGAGTAATAGCGCGACAGCTGCCATCTCAAGTCTTCTTAACCCCTTCAGACCTGATTTTTTTCTGCTGAGCAAAACCTTTTTCCCAGTTAATATTTTTGCTCCCCTCCAGCATAGAAATAAAGTGGTTTTTGCTAACTCATGTTTTTCATGTCCATTACAATGGACGCCAGGTATAAGTGACCGTAAAATGGTATAAAATCTTACATGACAAAAGCCATGTTTTTAACATAGGAGGTTGATGGATTGAATGGTTTGGATGATTGTGGGCAATGTAACCCCAAGAAATCAGTTTTGCATTCAGTTGTCAGGGTGGAGATCAATAAGTGTTTAATTTCCCCTGAACTGGTGGATTTTAAACCTAGTTTGCCACTTTGCATGGCATAGATGCTGGTGCTGTCAGACATCAGACCGAAGAGCGCATCTGGTACATAGGTATGAAGTATTCATATGGGCTCATGGGATGTCTGTCATAAATCAGGTGATTGTAATCACATTTGTATCACGATCACATTTGTAACTCTTTGTATTGTAACTTTTTTCATGTTCTCACATATCCATTTTCTGCAATTGTGAAGTTATAACTTAGCTATGAAAGGCTTATATTTTGTTTCTATGCATGGTGACATTGACTAACTGAGTGCTGGCTAATACCCCTTGACTCCTGATGTCCATTGAAATGGACATTCAACTTTGAAAAAATCCTATGACTTAATGAAATAAAATATTTTCAAAATAACTTGAAATATTAACACTGGAAATTGTTAAAATTATGCTGGGAGAAAATGTATTAGCCTAGCATGAAATTAATATTTTTGAGGTGAAATAGGCACTTACTCCTCCCACCTTTGAACTGCAGAGGCATGCTTGTCTTGTGTGATGTCTGAAGCTCTGTCAGATCAAGTTCAGTCATTATTGAAACAATGAAATCATACATGATTTATTGTTTTAGACCCAGAAATCTGTCATGTCCATTCCGATGGACGCCAGGTCCGAAGGGGTTAAATCAGAGAGCTGTCCATCAAAATCTCACAAGCCAATGAGAATAAAGCACAGCTAAACCCCGCCCGCGCTAGAATGTATGTATGTGGATTTAAAACCGTCCGAAAAAGATTAAAAAATAAAATATGCATAAAATATTTGTTTGAAAATCACGGCACTCTTTCCCATATATATTTCATAATATATTTTATTTGTACTGTGTTTTTTGTTGCAGATTATGTTTGTACGTCTCTTCAAAGTTTGCGTTCGTTCTTATTGTCGCAAAATGAACCCCATAGCACGTGCTCACACGCTTCATGTTAGTACAGCCGAAAGCTCACACATTTTCTCTGACAAAACACCATAAATAAGTTAAAGACAACAGCTATGCAGTGATTTCGACAGTCGTTAGTCAGAAAGTCAAGATGGAGTTTATTGTCTTCTCAGCCATATACAAGTACATAGTGAAACGAAACGTTTCCCCAGGACCAAGGTGCTAGAGTACAACACAGTACAAAAACACCGTACAACGCAGGTAACACAACCGAGCTTGGCAGAGATTAGAAAGGAAGAAGCTTTTATACTCACATTTAACTACAGTCCAGTTAAAACATGAAATATGCCAGATGCATGTGAAACAACAGACAATGCAGGTCGTCGTTTTTTACCAGTTTGCAACTTTTACATTGTTATTCCCATGTTACGCAAATGCAGCAAGCATGGCAGTATTTCCCACACCACCAAACGATTTGCACCTGCCACGGGATGTCACACTGTTTACACTCATCCGACACTCCGCTGGATGTATGGGAACAAAACATCACGTCCTGCCCTTATTTACCCGTTACTCACCTCGTGTCTTATTTCGCTGCGATCTCTCACTCTTTACATTAACCAGACACACTGATGCACAAACGCAAGCAGGTAATATCAAAATCATTAGCAAGTACTCTGACATCTCTTACATCTCATTGTTATGTATGAGTAACTGTGACATTTAAGAAGCTTCAGGGCACCGTATCAGGAAAAACTACAAACCTGTTTTGTAAAAATGAACGGCTGTAAATTAACGCCAATCCACCACTTACGTGCTTAAGAAGCGACGGCAGGATCGCACGCCCTCCTCTCCTCCACTTGTGTGGAATTACTAACTAAATGTCATGGGTCTTAAAATAAGACTTTTATTTGATTTTATCTTTTCTATGCCTTTTACAATTATATACAATATACAGGCAGCACATAGTACATTTCATATCCAATAAACAATCAAACTGTGGAGAAGGAACTGGAAGGAAGTATTGGAGAATGGTATTTTAAAAAGGGATGATAGAAAACAGGTGATACATCTTAAAGTCCTCAGTATGTACAGAGAAAGCCAAGAAAGCATCAAAAGAAATGCAACAGAAGACAAAGAAGCTAACAGAATTCATTTTTCTCCATATACATAACAGTTAAAACAATATTTCCCATCACCCAAATATCATTTCTTGATTTGGTCACCAGACCTTGTCTGTCATAACCAACACAAAAACACAAAGTGATATGTTACAATGAAGAGTGAAATGGTGCAAGTGAATAAACGCTAAGGTGACTTGATGAAACAGCCATAGTGCTCTTCAGAGATGACATACAAAAAAGAAGAATGTGAGGTATATTCAGGTAATGTTTCTAAATGCTTTTGGAAGCTGCAAGAAGGGTCCATACATACACAAAGACTAACACATCAACAGTACACACTGATATTTTTAAGATGTCACTTGAGTTCTCATTCAGAGGACATGACAGCAATACAAAAAGGTCCTCTACTCTTTAGAAACAATGTTCTTGTTTTCCCCGGTAAAGATAACTGCTTGTCTCACAGAATGTGAGGGTTTCTCTTTTAACCAGCTGACAAAAGGCACATAGCTTTAAATCAGGCAATATTACTGTACTTTAAATCACTCCAGGAAAAACTTAAAAAGTCAAAAGGAGGGAAAAAGTCCATTCAGTGCATGAAACTACATTCATGAAGGCCTTTTGTCATAAACTATATTTATAGAATCTACGCTGACCAGAACCACATTATAACATATCTTAAATTTAAGTTACACTGTTCAAGTACCATTTTAAATAGTTTGCGTTCCTTAAGGATTGTGCAAAAATCAAACTCGTTCAGTGTATGCTCACAATATAATGATAATTGTAGGGTTTCAGGAAAAAGTGTACAGCTTAGATGATGCAAAACTAAAGATTCTTATTTAACCTAAAGGTGATGTAAACTGCACAAACAGTAACAAGCAACATCCTCTCTCAAGACTTCTTTGACAAATCCTTCACACAGTTCACCTCAAATAGAGGTGCTTTAGAAAAATATTGAAAATTACATTTATAAGACACTCAGCTTATAATGAAAATTCAGAAAGCCTACTGCTGATGAGTCATGTAATACACCAAACCCATTAACAAGATTACAGCATGGAAAAAAAATCAAATAAAGACAAATCAAACAATTGCTCAGACCAAACAGCTCCTTCCTAAAGTGGCCACAAATTATACTTTACATGTTCAAACCAAGCTGCAGGGTGAGGTGATTTGTGTGAGTGCATTACACTAAGAATATGAATGCACATCGCTAAGTGCAAGTGTGCGTATAGACATGTTGTACCAACCCAAAAGCAAAGGAAAAACAGACAGGCAAAAATATAAGATAATTGTGATTTTTGATGCTGTATCATCTTCATCAGCTCTTGATAGTTTCATGATTCCACTGCTTCCCATCAATCAGTGCTGATAACACAAGGGATCATTTGGGAATTAAGAGGGGCCATCTTTCCCATAGTTCCCTTGCTGGGAGGTCTTTGAGATTGGGAGGGGTAGCAAATCACTGCCAGGACTCAGGAGGAAAATTGTTGACCTCTGCTAGGTCTTGAATAGGACAGCCTTTGTGAGTGTATGTCAGCTTGATCCGCATTCGCAACTGTTGCTGTAACAGAAAATGTCACGCGTCAAGCATATGCGAAATGCACATATGCCTTTTCATTAAATATCTAAGCAGGAAGCACAGCATGGCCTGTGCCACACTGATGTTTTACCTTCTGAGGGTTGAAAACTCTGATGATCTGTGTGATGCTTCCCTTGTTGAGTGCTGGAACTACATTACTGCTGGGGGAAAGAAGCTGCAGCTGGTATGTCTGGAAAAAAACAAGAATGTTTCATATTAATTTGAACTTAGTAATACGGCTGTTACTTTACATTTAGCAGATGCTCAAAGTAGTTTAAAAAAAATGAAAAAGCAAATTCCCCAATTCATCATGAGTACTGTTGACAAACGTACCGGATTTATGTTACCAAGTCAGAACTAACAAATAATTTAGTAATTTGCAAAAGAGTTTTTTTTAAGGGTCATCAGAGAATCAGGTCAAGATACACATACAGAAATACTTAAAGCAGATCAGATGAAAGCTGTGAAGCTTTGTGGAATTCAAACAGGTAAGTTTCTTTTAATTTATTCATTTAAAAAGCACATTTATAGGGTTATAAGAAGTAAGCAAGGATACATTTAAAGAATAAAGACAACTGGAAAATTATAATCAATCACAGTAATTAGTCCGAGAGAAAAGCTCTGAGACTTATAGGAAAAGAGTGCAGTAATGCCATGGAGAGTCAGAGGAAGAGTTTCCTAATAGTGGTGCCATAGCACTTAATAATCTACCACTAAAGGATGACAGACAAGAACGACAAGGAGTTTGGAGCCATTTAGGCATTTAGAGGTTGAAAAATTATTTTGAAAGAAACAAACAGGTAGAAAGGTAGAATTAGTTTTAATAACAGCAATACAGGCATTTAAGGTAGAGAGTTGGAACAAAGGGAAGTAAAATAGATTTGAATGTCATCTGCAAAACACTGATTATTAGTTTTGACTGTAACATCTAATAATTTGAAGATTTTGGAAAATATTGAAGAGTAGCAGACCAAGAATGAGGCCTTGAGGAGAATTTTATGTGAATGCACATCAAAAGCAAGACTTTACACCATCATACGGATCATAAGACTTAACAGCAAATAAAATGTATGATTTTTAAAAGAACAGTTTTAGTACTACGACCACAACAAAAACTAACTGAAAGGGGCCATAAAGATCTTTCTGTGACAGATGTGATTGTAACTGCACAGCAACAATTTTTTTAATTGTTTTAATTGTTAAAGTAATTTAGCAATAAACATCAGGTTATATATTTGTAGAAAAGTATTTATAGTTAAAGCAGCAGATTGGAAAGAACAGAAGAGAGGAAGCAATTAATCAATAATTGCGACAAGCGCCTGCTTGAGTAATAAATATGTGTTGAGTCTAGATTATATACAACCATAACAGATTACATTGTAGATGTTTGACAATCAAGTATTCCCTCTAAACAGTAACAGACAAAAGTGAAGATACCTTTGGTACTGCAGCCTGAAACACAAAGTCTGTCATGTCCGCCTCAGTGGAGTTGGAGGCATGAATGGTGATAACTGCAACATTCGGGTTAGGGTTGGACCTCTCAAATGTGAACTCTATTGTCAAGCCATTTTTGTTGTACACAGTCATTGGTGGAATGCCTGTGAAAAGGAAACAAACTTCATAATGGTGCTGCTCCATTTGCAGAGCTCCTGAGACAGAGACTTGAGGTTAAAAGATGACGTCACCTGTTGCATTGTCACTGAAAAGGGGCTGTGAAGTGAGACCGTCCAAAGGGAAAGGGGGCTGGGACAAGAGCATGGATGGAGCAGGGCTGGGGGTTGGATCACCTACAGAGTGGGAAAAATGTTGTGATTTAAAGCAGGGGAAACTCCTAGCCTAGATCTGTGATTCTTGTTGGTGACCTCAGATTTAAATTGTTAAACCCAAAAATTTACCCAAAAACCCAAACAATTTCTCACTTTCACTGTCATCCTAAACCTATGACTTGTGTATAAAAATTGAACACAAAATGAATTGCTTACATTATGAAAGGGACTGGGTACAACATTAATCCAAACACACCCAGTATTTATTCTGTATTCCATATATAGGAATATAGGAATATTCCATATACAAATGATAGAATATCAAGCGGTTTGAACATAAGGTGCGTTTACATGCAGCATTGTAATTGGTTTAACAGTCCAATCCGAATAAAAATGCTCCATATAAACGCCTCAATCAGAATAAGAATGGCCAAACCGAATAAAATTGTAATCGGTTTGAGAGGGGTGGGATAAACCTTTCTATAAACTCTCTGGTCATTTAGGCAGGACACATGTGCTTTCTTTGGTATCGGTATGATTGTTGTAGATTTGAGGCATGTGGGGACAACCGCCTGGCTCAATGAGGTGTTAAAGATGTCTGTTAGGATATCTGTCAGCTGTGCAGCACAGTCTCTAGGTACACGCCCAGGTATGTTGTAGCCTTGCAAGGACCAGCAGCCTTGCAAGAGTTAATCCTAGATAGGGTCTTCCTCACGTTGGCTAGAGACAGACAGAGCTGGTCTTGAGAGGTGTAGGCAGTCTTTTTGCAGGCGTAGTGTTCTGTGTCTCAAACCGCAAACAAAAGTGATTAAGTGTGTCTGGGAGGGATGTGTCGTCAACAGTCCTGTCGTAGGGGCTTGTAGTCAGTGATGGTCTGAATAGCTTGCCACAGGCCCTGTGTGTCTCTGTTGTCTGTGAAGTGGTTGTTGATTTTTTGAGCATACGACCGTTTTGCGTTCTTGATTCCATGGGACAGATTTGCTCTTGCTGTTTTGAGACTACAGATCTGAATGCTTCACTTCTTTATTTTTAGCAGCCCATGAACCTCTGCTGTCATCCACCATTTGAAAGTGTTTAACTGATGGTTTAGCAGTAAATTAATAAGGTTGGAAGACAAGGAGACGCGACTAACAAACATAAAAACACTGTGCCGACCATCTTGGGTAGAGATTAGGGATTGGCATTTCTGATCATATTTCATTTCGATTAATCCACAGGTTTGTGAACGAGTACTCGATTAATCGTGGGTGGAGCTTAAGCAAGGGGCGGGGCGTGTGTGTCATAGTGACAATTACAATATTTTAATTAAAGCCCTGTTAAAACGTTATTGATAAAACGATGACAGGCTTCATAAAATAATTAAATGAACACTGTTAAATTATTAAAAATCACCATCAATAGTGGTTATAGTAAACTGTAAACAATAGT
The DNA here is from genome assembly GCA_036877545.1 of Yasuhikotakia modesta. NCBI lineage: Eukaryota > Metazoa > Chordata > Actinopteri > Cypriniformes > Botiidae > Yasuhikotakia > Yasuhikotakia modesta. Next base: position 24,216 of record JBAJNP010003460.1, read on the forward strand.
AAACTGTAAACACGCGCTGGCTTGACAGACTGTCTTTTAGTGAACAAAGCACATTTTTCACACAGAGCATCAATCCTTGCAGTGACTGTTTTGCGCAACGGGACAGTATAGTGGGGCTCAACGTAATTAATTAAACGTTTAAAACTTTCACCTTCAACAAAACTAATAGGCAGCAAGTCTTCTGCTGTCATTTCTGCAATTACCTGCGTTATCTTCTCTACTCTGCCTTTGTCGCGTTTCTGTCTGATGGTGAAATCTCTTATACTCATCATCTGACTGCTGGTAGCGGCATTGGAATCATCTGCTTTTTTGTGTTTGTGTGCAAGATGGTAACGCATCAGGCTTGTTGTGGAGTTGTAGACAAGGGTTGTTTTTCGTCAAGTTTTTCAAAGTGTTGCCAGACACCGCATTAGAAGCCATATTCACTCTGCAACTTCCAGCAGCCATAACCAATCAAATATCAGACTACCGCCCAAACACCAGCATAACCAATAAGAAAGAATGATTTAGTAGTAGTAATTTAGTAATTTAGAAGTAATTTAATAAAAAAAATGCATTTCTAAAGCCAATCGATCATCGTTTTCATGCTTGATCGTCATTGATGCGTTCAAGTAATCGTTTAACCGAGTACTCATGCACATCCCTAGTAGAGATGCCATGTAAATGCCATACAAGTACTTTAACCTGATTACTATGTATCTATGCTTCCAAGTTTGTACAAAACAATCTCGACACACATAATTAGGGGAATGTCATCTCAGACGTCTCCTGTGAATGACCTGCGACCCATGCGAAAGTTTAGCTTCCATTCCAGGCCGCTATATTCCAGCAAACACAACCCGCTTCCATCAGTCTTTACTACGGACCTTCATCCATCTGCTTCTCCTATGTTTTTTTATGGGTGGGATGGGTAGTATTGTGATGGTCTGTGGTAGTAATGAACATCATGCTGTTGCTTAATTAAAAGCAAGACTGTACAAAAAAATAGCATGCATAAGACAACATGAAACTCCATGTTGACAGGAATGAAAGGTGACAAAAAGACATGCTAATGTGCACATGTCAAAGTCATTCCGATTAAAACTGCCCGCACATGTAAACACCATACTGGATTAGATGATATCTCATGTAAACAGTGAAAATCTTTTAATCAGAATCATTTAAATCAGAAAGACAAAAAGCTGCACATGTAAACGCACCTAGAGAGTCCAATGGTGGCACTATATATAGTCTGTTACAGTCAAGGTGATACAGCAAACACTGATAAGGGATGCACAGAGACCTACAAGGCACTGAATTTAGAGCAGCAGAAGTCAGAGTGCAGGCTGACCTGTGAGAGAGAGATCTCCCAGCAAATCCAGCAGTTCACCTCCAGCTGAAGCAGGGTTTTTGGGAACAGTGGTCTGAATAACAGGAACATCACTACCTCCTAGTAGGTCCAATAAAACATTTGCCTGTAAAACAGACCGCTAGCATTATTGTTTTATCACAACTAACAACTCCTATCTGCTCACCCACACCCTGGAGAAGTTTCACCTGATTGGCTGGCTGAGTGATGTTGGGCAGATTTTTTGTGCCTACAGATGATTCTGCTTCCCCATTGGTCTGCACAATCTCTGATGGGCCGTTAGTGGCAGATTTCTCCATGATAGGCATTCGCTCTAGTAATGCAGGTCTTCGTGGAGGGGAGTAAGTAAAAGGCTATGAAGACAGTACATTCATTAGAAATGGTGTAATGGTCTGAACAGTTGTTCTTACCTCATGTGATCATATTTTTTGAAAAGTGCGTTGTATTCCACTGCTCTCTGCTGCAGCTCCACATCTATGTTGCTGCCGTATACTGACACCACTTTTTTGATTCGGCTGTAGGTGAGACCCAAGAAAACAGAAATGGATCAGGTCATGAATTCAAGGAGGAGGAAACTCAAGCAGATGAGTCTTTATTCTTTACTCATACATGAGTCATAAGAGGTGTGCTCACTTCACACTGCTGAAACGAGTGGACAGCTTCATGATAGCAGTGAGGGAGTAACCTCTCGTTACAGGGGTGGACAAGTTAGAGACCAGGAGACCTTCCAAAACATCAAGGACCTCGTCTTCTGTAACCTATGAAGAGAGTTCATGTAAAAATGTAATCATGGTGCATTTATTCTGCTTAAAAAAATAACTGCATGTGTGTGGGTGATTTAAGGGGCTTTCATGGGCATTTACCTGAATAGGCTCCTCTTCCTCACACTGGCCTGACACCAGCAGGTCTCCGTATTCTCCTATGCACCAGGACGCCACCTGTACTAGAGGTTGCTTTAAAAAAAAAAAAAGTTAGTGCTAGTTCAGGCAACAGAGAAAATATCAGATCTGAACTTTACTGGAAACACCCATCAGTATGATGCTCTAACCTGTGAGATGTCATCCAGCAGGGCTTTGTAGAGTCTCTGTACAGTGTAGGCATGCATCTCTACACTGTTTGTGATGAGTTGTATGAGATAGGGCACAGAGTCATCCCGGACGTAACTCCCCGCCTATAAAAGCAGATAAACCAAAACATTGTTGAGAGGATCATTTTAAATGACCAAAGAATGCACAGAACCTAGACACACAGCATGACTGAGATTTTAAAAAGTAGTTTTTAGTTTTCACAGTCTACCAATAACTTAAAGTCAAACAACAACATATATGGTTGTTCTACAGTTCAGTTTAAATCAAGGCATCATGATAGTGATATAGCTCAACAGAGAGAAGACATTAAAGCAGGATATAGTAAGAAATGACAATGTGATATTTACCGTTGTCAAAACCCTCATAATGGTGTCTATGTGCCATCTTTTAGAAGGGGCGTATCTGCAATAGACCAGGCAAGCAATCCAAATCACTCAGATACTCAGTTTAAAGTGATTATTCCTTTACTAATATTACCTTCATCTCAGTGTGTAATGCAGTTGTATGTGAATGCAACTTTTATCAAAGTTGTAAATCTGAAAGCGCACAATCAATAAAATCTAAAACAGGAAAAAAATTAAAAACAACTCTGAACTGCTTTAACGAGTCATTGTCTGTTGACACATATTGTCTGGTGTGTACGTAAATGATACGGCATGACCCACGTCTAAGGCTTATCTGTGGTTTCTCTGCTAGTTTGTGATCACATCATGTCATGAACACGGTTATTATACTTCCAGTCATAGCTTCCTTCATGACAGAGCTTTTTCTATAGCAATTTTTCTGTCCTTATAGTATCTCTCAGGATTAATGAGACACTGAAAATTATTTTAACCTAGGGTAATGATCGTTTCGTTTCTGATACACATTACAGACTCACTGATTCAGACTCATTTCTGAATCACGACAGACTGTGCCAGCTGACTGAGCGGAGTAAGCTTACAGAAAGATGTGGTTTCAAGAAAATGAATCTTTGAACAAATAATTTTAGAATATCTGAGAAATGAAGTGATATTCAAATGTATATTATGAGCAAATGACTGGATGCATGCTTGTTATAGAAAACCCCAAAACAAAATTAGTAAACTTTAAGATCAACGCAACCAATTAACAATATCACATCAAGGAAAGTCTTTAAATCTGCTTTACCAAACTCTGTCCGATAAGTTATCAAAAGTCTAGGTTCTGTCGATGGATCAATAATTTTTATCAAATTTAGCATTACAAAAGTAAAAATACCATAAAAGTAGACCATATGTGAACTTATTAGTTTTGTAATTAATTCATGACTCTTAACTGGGCAAAAGAAAATTTTACTTGTTTTTCTCACATGATATTTTCAACAGAACTCATCACAATAAATATAGTGCCTCACTTCTCAGTGGCCAGGAAGATCCCGGATGCACAGTCAGCTTTGAATTCAGGGTCACAGGAGTCCAGGAAATACAGGAGCTCTTTCATCATGCCCCGAATGTTGTTGCCATTGACCAGGGCAAAGCTCAGCTCCATCGCACGCCTGTGGATGGACATCAAGGGTTGTGATGGTTTAGAAACAGTGATAACATGCAGCATTTATGGTAAGAAGAGATGTAAAATACATACTTCCAGGCAATAAATTACCTTTTAATGGACACATCAAGGTCTTTTAAACAGTCTACAATAGTGCTTCGATGTCTCTGTACAGAATTGTGGTCTGTCTGAACTGTCTTCAGTAGAGATGTCAGTGCCACATATCTGAGGGGGTAGAGCAAGGCTGTGTTTTATACAATCAAGTCCAGTGTATATAAAATAAGCTACTTTTTTCAACAGTAAAGCTGTCATCAGAGACAATGAGATCATCATTTCTATCACTCAGTCGATGGATCACTCAAAAACTTCATCACTGAACAGCAAATGTCATTTTACACTCAGGCTTTAACAACATCCAGGTCAGAGTCACAGGGAAAACAACATACCTGATGTTCTTGTCATTGTTGAGAAGAAAACGGCCAAGAATATTAATGGCTAAAACCTAAATAAGAAGAATAATAACATTGTTTTGATGTCCTAAAAGCTTTAATGAATCAATGACCGACAAGGCCATATGATTTCAGCAGCTACTGTCATTCATACACTTCATTCATAAATTCCTGCCCCATCTGTCTGTCTGTCTAAACACATAAGGGGCTCCAACAACACAAAATCTATCAGGGCTGTATACTGTAGTATACTGTATACTGTAGACCTATTTGCACCAATTGTCTCTACAGTTAACTATGTTATCAATGATTTTGAAAAAACAGTCTTGGGGAAAATTATGAGTGAGGAGGAAATTTTATTTCTTATGATTTCATTAATATGATTTTATTACAATTTATATGAAGCTTATACTTATGCTTACATGTTTTCTATCTGATAAACATGTTATTTCTCCTTTCCTTTCTTAACAATAAGCAGATTCTGTTCCCCTCTAAAGAACAAAATTAAGTTGCAATGGAGGTATCACTTTTCTCTACCCAAAGACTAAAGAGGCAAAAGGCAAAGAGTCAGACTGAGGTGAAAAAACTGAGATGACAGTCAGATGGGAGGGGAAAAGAGATCAGACTGAGGAGTCAGATGGGAGGGGAAAAGAGATCAGACTGAGGAGTCAGATGGGAGGGGAAAAGAGATCAGACTAAGGAGTTAGATGGGAGAGGCAAGCATAGGTGGACCAGAAGAAATGTTTAAAATATTCTATATAAGGTAATAAAAATGAGTTTATGAGCATTGATTGGTAAACTAAAGGATGCATATTTAGTAACTTGGGACCAATGGTAAAGAGCAACACCCTCAGGGGCATATATAAGAGTTTAATTATCCTTTGAGATACATTTACATTTATCAACTGAGAACTGATCTCCCTCACAAGCAATAAAATACAATTTTATTGACAATAAAATTGTATCAAAGACAATTATAAATCAAAGACAATTATGGGTTTTTAAGTTTCTCTTTCCAGAATAAGATTTTTTCCACAACATGAGTTTGCGCTGCCCTGTCATTCTGAACAATACTCACCCGTAGTCCACTCTCTGATTTAATGTCCATAATAGTAAGAACAGTTTCGTAGAGGATAGCATTGCCTACGTTTTTACTCGTCTCTGTGTTTGTTGCAACCTGAAAAAAATCATTGTCACAAAATTAACTTGATGGCAAAGCCATCAAAGACACCAGATACATCTTGTTCCAAACAGGATCTAATTTCACAGCTCACCTGTGCAAGAATGTCATTCATAGCTTCGCTAGAATCATCGTCACCCTTTCCCAGAATTCTCAGTAGCCTCAATATCCGCACCTTAAAAATGCAACGAGACACAGTGTGGCCCAGTTGAGCTGATCAGATTGCTTCAGGATATAAAGAACACATGGGAAACAAATAGACTGACATTGCAGGACCACTCTAAAAATCAATTGCTTGCATCCAACCAAACAAATGACTTTAGAGAAACTCTAAACTCTGAAGCATTGATTGTGGAGTTATATACAGCAAAAGAAGTTGTGTCTATACCTGCAGGAAAGGGTCACTGATGCCAGACACATCGTGCTCAGGGGAGTAGCCTGACATTATCAAGTTCTTTAGGATTCGTACCAGTTGTGGAACCAGCTAGAAAAAAAAACAGTGGGGGAAAGGCAAACCGTCAGCAGGGTTTTTACACTGAAGGAGGGTTAAGTAAGTTTCAAACACAGGGCCACCCTGAGTTGATCTTCCTATAGATTTGTTTACATTACTCATTTAAATTTTATTTAAGTGAATTAGCAAAAAAAAAAAAAAAAATCACATCAAAACTCAGTTAAACTGTTTAGCAATTTTTGTCATCGCATTTTATATTTTTTCATAGTAATGGTCTTCAAATTGGCAAATGTCTCCATTTGATATGGACCTCCACTATCTTGTACATATTGGAAAAACCACAACCCAATAATGACCACATGAAAGTGAACTACTATAAAATAAACTTAAAGGTATACACAGGACAAGTAAAAATGTATGCATAATGTACACAAGTTTGCACAATCCAGGATACAGTAAAACAAAAGTAGGTCAAAACCAAAAATTAAACTACATCTACAGAAACCATGGTGATTTTTTTTGCATGCACCAGCTATGAAACCAGAATGTCCTCTTACCTTCTCATTCTAACAATGCAGGGATTGTAACAAGACAAATGACAGAAAAATATGAAGTAGATGTTAAGGGGGAACTGGAAAAAGAGTCACTTTCAGAGCAGAGCTTAACAATGTTACGCTTCTGAGCATGACAGGTGGGCGTTCTGGGACAATAGATCAGCCTGGGGGTGGAACGACAAGCAGCAGATATACAGAGAGAAAGAACCCTTATTTATCTCCCACTGAAATTAATAAGGGTTAACACATCTGAAGCTAAATGCAGGAAGGATCCAGATTTCAGTACAGACTAAATTCTCATTTCAGTAGTCATATCAGAACTACTAATAAACAAGAAAGAATGTTTTTGCTCAGCGTGTTTGATGTGGTGCATAAAAAGTTTCATAGGACTTTCAAAGCCTTCTAAACGGTGGCTGTGTACCTTCCTGAAGTGAGGGAGCATGTCTGGACTTCGCTCACACATCTCAGTGAGCAGAACAACAGATGTGTGAAGAACGCCTGCAGAAACACAAGAATAAATCCAACAGATGTAGTTCATATAAAATACAACAAATGGAAAAACTGCCATGGATGATTAATGTAAAAAAGCATTAAAGACTATATATAGTATATATAATATATAGGCTATAATATCTGTGATACACTTCCTGCTGCTAGTTGGCGGCTCTATGACTGCTACAATAGCCACATAATTGTGTTTAGCCAACGGCACAAAACATGTTTCCCAGGTTTCCCAAGTTGTACGTAAAAAAGAGGACACACAAGAGAATATAGGCAAAATCACCACACATTGCTTCTTTAACTGTATGTTCTGGCTATTTTTTATTCAATAATGTTGTATGTAACTCAGGACTTCAGTGAAGTGACTGTTGGTTAACACGCAATGTGTTGCATTAACATTTACACTTGTTTTACTTTTGACAACAGAAACAGAATATACGTGTATGAGAATGGCTTTAATGGGCATTCTGATGTGACAGTATGTGGCAGTTCAGAGAATAGATCTGAAATGGCAGTACTTGTCGGAATTCAAATACTTTGCAATGATGCCTCAAATACTAATTAGCAGGTAACATATTCTAGTGCCATAATTCCTGTTGGAACTGATTTAAACCGCAGCCATCATTTGGGTCAAACCGATTTCGCAGTACCTTCTGAATTGCTTATTCATATCCTTTAAATGACAATTACCTATGGAAAAGGTGAAAGAGGCTCTCACCATGATTTTTCTCGCTAAGCAGGTTTTTTGTTGCTGGCAGGTACATCTCCATCAACTCTGGAACCTTCCGTATGACGTGAATTGCACACAACGCTGCCTGAGGGGAAAGAGATCATGACACATTTGTTCAACAGGACACCATTCCCATCTTCTGCTGTACAAAAGAACCAAATACCTTTTTCCTCAGGTAAGAGTTTGACGTTTTGAGGAGCTTCTCTACTTCACCAGCCAAGTCACGGCACATTTCAGACGAGCCCATGCAGCCCAGGGTGCACAAGGCCAGTCCTTGTACATACTGTGTACTGTGGTTCAGATCACTGTAACACACACAGACAGAGCATTACATAGAGGACACAGAAGTTACAAAAATAAACATTGAGGCACTGACAATAACAAGGGACATAATGTTTTATGGAACTGAAATAATGAAATTAGGCCTGAGGGACAATAAACAAAAGAAAAGAAGTGATGAAATGATTAAAATCATTTGTCCCAGCACTTATGTGACAGCTGTTACACTGAACTCCAACAACCAAACAAATGATAGAACTCCAACAATCGCAGACCAGGGTTGCTGCAGGTTTAGGAGAATAATATTTAAAACTAGATTTTTAAAAAAACTAGATTTTATTAAACCTATGCAGAATTAAATTTTAGATCAATTTGTAAGTCAAATTTGCAAGGAACCCAACACACACAGTTTATTGGCACGTAGATGGAGTAAAACTAAAAAACAAGTTGCAAACACAGTCTCTGAGCTAAACCTTAGACAGAATGTTGTTGACAGCCAACAATAAATTTCAAACAAACATGACACAGCAGATTTGAGTTATTACTACAACGAAATACAGCAGGTTTGGCACAAGCAAACTCCTACTACAGAAAAACAACAAATTTTAATGTAACCCGACACATCACAGCAAAGCAAAGCAAAATAGACACAGACAGTACCACAGATATTGAACAAGGACCCAACAGCAAGCAAAGCATAATAGATAATAAATATTATAAATATTTTTATTAGCGATTATTAGTGAATCAAACAGAATTATGGCCAAACAAAGCTTAACTTCCACAAAACAGAGGCAGCCTAACTTATCTTTTGATTATTAATTTACCTCCATTAGCCGAGTAACTGGCAAAAAACTGCAACATTTTACTAAAACATTAGTCAGATTTTTAAAGGTATGACAAACTTTGTTCAAATTACTGCTGCAACTTGACTGCCTCGCAATGCCACCAGACATACAATGTCATCAAACATACATACAGCTCAAATACATACATACATATACATACAGCTCAAAAGAAGTTTAAAACWGTTTACAGWTTAAAAGACATTCTTTTGGAACTTTACATCGACAATGTCTATACATTCATCTGAATAAGTCTAATGTGACTAAATGTTAGTTAACTATTCAAAGCTTCATTTAAATGGAGAACTTCCTGTTGCCAGCTGGTGGCATTATGACCATGACTCACATTAGTCATCAGATCTGATATGTTATCAGTCGGCCAAAACAAACATATTTGCCAGTTTGCCAAGAACCTACGGTGCCCTGCAGCCACTTGAATTTTATAAAAGTGTTGAGACCAGATGAATCCTCTGCTCACTTACTTCTTGATGCAGTTAGTCATTAATAGATGGACGTCCTGTCTTTCGTCTAGGAGCAACATGGCCCCCAGGTATCCTATCCGCTTGTCTGTGAACTTCTGTGATGCTATTAGTTTCAGGCACTCCAGCTGAAAAATTACATTTTCCCGTCAAACATCACAAAATTCTGCCTCAGGGATTTCACTGAGGAGATTACAGTTATACAGTTATACATTATATAACATTTTATAACTCACCTGCCCAAAGTGTGCTGGGTATCCCAACATGTGCATGTAAAGCAGCTTGGCGACATTTCTACAGCGGTACGTGCTGTCCTCTTCCCTGAAGGACGACCTAATAGCAGCACACTCTTTCTGGATCATCTCACGCTCCTCTGCCTGGGTTCGAGCTGTCCGGATGGTCCGGATCAGCTCCCGCAGTCTGATCGGAGCTGGCATCCTCTGGAATCAAAGCACAATGTCAGCCAATGAACTGTCACGCAAGTGCTAATGAAGATATGCTACCAAGATAAATAAGGTCTATTCTGTGCTCACATTAGCCAAAGTGCCATGAGATTAAACAAAACTGTTCCCAGTTGTGAAATCTGGCTGCAGCACACACAAGGAGAACCTTTACAGATTTTTGTTCTTGAAATCTTAACCCTGCTTACGCTATAAGATTTAAAATTTTTGGTAGTGCATCAGATTATTGTACCTTTGTGGAAGGCATGAGGAATGCACATGTAAGCAAAATATAAACTAATGCATTATCATTAATGTTTACATTTGCTAGCTAGTGCAAACTGTCTACACTCACCTAGTATACTCTTAAACAGAGATGACAAAAATAGTTGTGACACGTTTTCCTGTAGAGGTAAAACAAGCAGGCATAGTGTTGCTTCAACAAACCCTTTCTCCATTTCCGCTGATCATTAATCATCTGATACCATCATCCTTAAAATCCCCAATATGAAACAAACTTTAAGAATGCATTGAAAATCAGCACAGCATGTTGTGATGGACCACATGAGAAGCAGGCAAATGAAAAATGTTTCATGTTCTCAATGCTGTCTAAATGTCAAAGAAGTTTGTGACAGAGAGAGAAAGTCTGTGAGTGAGAGGAGAGTAAGTGTATAAATTGGAGACCGTGTCTAATGTGTGAGTATATGAGGGTCAGAGAGATTAGAAAACTAGTTATAAGATAAAAAGGACAGAAAAGTACATCAGAACCAAACGTTCTCCTTCAGAACCACGCGCATCATGTGAATGTGCATTGGAGACTAACCTCAAAACATTAATAAAAAAATGAGTAGTAAAAAATGAAAAGCACAAAGACTAAAAGAACACAATGTGTTAAATTTAAAGAAAATCCCTCTTAGAAACCAGATATATATAAGAGATATATTGTAAGAGAGAGATGATAAAACAAAATAAATTTGAGAGTTTGCTAAACCAAGTTCTTGTGAATGTTTGCCATCAATAACTGCTATCTGTTATGATGAGTTAACTAGCATGAAATGTAAAGAGCTTAAAAGAAAGACTGATGGAAAGACAGGTGTTTGTGATCATTAGAGCTGTGAAATGCTATCATTTTTCTGATGCATTATGATACAATTTAATGTATATATATATATACCCTAAGTTTACAGCTTCTTTTTTAATAAAGTACAAAAGTAAATTATGTGCATTTTCATATATTTCTGAACTTGGCAGCTGTTTAAAGCTGTTGAAAGTTAATGCTTTAAGGCGCTGATTCAACACTTTAAAGGCCCACACTGCGTCTGCACAATCTGCTTGCATTTAAATCAATGACACGCTGTGCCTAGAGCACTTTCAAAGCACTGCTTGCTCATAACATCACACTTTTTAGCCGCATCAGTAAAAGTGTGTCTGGCAGAAAGTGAAGAATGCTAGAGCTACTTAAAACCTCATAACACTTTATAATCTGATCTAAAGATCCATCTGTCATACAAGAATTCTTCTACATCTTTATGCATATATTCATACTTATTCTTTATACATAATTGTCTACAAGTAATATGCTTTACACAATATCTTATGTATCTTCAATACAGCATTACAAAGCATTTAATATAGTATAAAGTCCCCCAAAGTTAATCAATTCGCCCCATAACAGTTACTTATGGAGAATCCCCCCAATTTCAGGCCCTCTATGCAGTGCACTACAGAAGTGTTTGGTGCTCACTGTTATTGCTGAGTCACATGAAAAATTAAGAAGAATGTTCTTTAGTATATTTTAGAAGTTCAGTTTTTGTAGGCGTTTCTTAATTTTCAGGGAATGCTCCTAAAATATTTGCTGGTGTTGCAAAATTTCCTAAACTGGGCAAAAAACATTTTTTAAGTTTAGAAACATTTTGAGACGCAATCGCTTCCCATCACAGAGCTTTACCTTACCTACCCAGGTCCTGTGGGAACTACAGTAAGCTCTTCAGTAGTTATGGAACTCCAGTAAATAGGCTGTCAATTCTACTTTAAACGTCAGATGAAGTTATTATTTTCTCTTTAATACAGATGTTGCTGAGTCACCAAAACAACCCCATTCACATAAATCCATATTTTATTTACAATAGAGCATAGACAACATATGAAATGCTTGCTCCAGGAAGTGCTTGCATATTTCAGAAATACAATGGCAAATTACATACTGCTCATCCTACGACAGCACTGCTTCATAGCAGAACAATACGGTGCTGAACCACCCGCCTACAGTCCTGAACTTTCACCAACTGAAAATATTTGGTACATCATGAAGCAAAAAAACGACAAACAGGACCCTGTAAAGTTGGGCAACTGCAATCCTTTATCAGGCTGATTTGGGACAATATTCCACTACAAAAACTCCAGCAACTACTCTGCTCACTTCCCAAACATATGCAAGCTGTTGTTAGAAGAAGAGATCCTACACAGTGGTAAACATGCCCCGTTCCAACATTTCTGAGACAACTTTTCTACTCCCATTAAATTCCAAATGAACTAATATAAATGTAAAATGTTTGTAAAATGTCACATTTCATATGTTGTCTATGCTTTGTTCTAAATAAAACATGGGTTTATGGCTTTAACATGAGATTAACATGATTTCTATATCTTTCTAAATCTCTAAATCTAATTATTGCAAAACACAAGGAAAAGTGTATTAATATTATTGACTTTTACAATTGGATCATTAGAACTTTCTAGCTAAATGAAAGAATAACCCAAAAAATTGATTGTCGTACAGTAGCTGTTACAACTGTTGTAAACTATGATATAAAAAATATGAAACTAATGAAAAAACATCTAAAGGTATATTGTAATTATATCATACAGAGGTAACATTTACTATGAATTCACCAATTATGAAAACATTCTCTATAAACCATTCAAACTATAATTCTGTTTCTTCACACTTTCATATTTTACCTTGAATGTTATATCCCTGTGTCAATGCACAGCTAGATTTTGTCTCACGCCTGTCTCAGCGCTGTCACATGGAAGCTGTTCTTAGCAACCAGAGGAAGAGCAGAAAATAACACATACCTCACAAGAACGGGTATAAGACAGACAGAAACATGTTCCCACATCAGCTGAGAGATAAAGATGTTCATTATTTAAAGTAAAACCCAACTGTACTTAAAAACTTGTCAGGTCCTCGACTGAGATCATGTCTGTGCACAATAAGAAGAAACTAAGTGAAGGAGAAACGTGGACATTGGATACAAATATGAAAAGAAAGAAAGTACAAAAGAAAGAAACACATATTTTAGGACTAAGCAGACTCATGCAGAGAGAATCATGCAAACTGTTGGGAGAACTGACTTTAAATGTACATGCTAACTGACAGGCACTTTATTTCAACAACCTCTGCCCAGGATCACCATCACTGGGGACAGATACCAGCACAGCATTCATAGTTACACCCAGTCACACAGCTGTACGACACCAGGGACACAATGTTTCAGGTTCGCTGTCAGGCCGATTTATCATCATTTATCGGTAACATCAGGTGAATAAACACAGCATAACCCGCATCGTATTGACCCTTAACGCCTGCATTTGCCACTAAATCCACGAACAGTTTGTCGTTTACAGGCTTACCTTCATAGAGACCGTTTGAGGGGTTTTATGAGGGTTTTTATAACCCATCCCTTGCGCTATAGCACCCGGCATTAATGCTAAGCTAAAGGATAAGCAGTCATGTGAACTGCGCGCATTTTCAAGCGCATTTACTCATTACTGCGCCATTTTAATGACATACCTTACATTTATTTACCCTTAGTAATGTCGGTAAATGAAGCCCTGCGCGAATTCGTGGCTAAATTACTAAAACTACTGGGGCCTCAAACTGAGCTTTGATCTGACGGGGGATAAAAACTATAAAACACGTACAGATCTCGCTGGAATTATATAACGTATAACTGGACCGCTGCGACTGACACACCCGGTAGCGTCACGGCGCCCGTTAGCGCTGCCGCTTGTGACGGTTCAGCGGGGGCACGCGCGAGCGTGTGCGCTCCACTTCCTATGCAACCTGGGGTCGAGCCCCATAAAAGCACATAAATGAAGCCACTTTACACCTACGAGCCCGCCACTCACCAACGGACATGTTCTTGTGGATAGTCGCGAAAAGGTTTCACTCACCAGCCGTTATGATGCCCGATAACAAGCGCAATCTTAGTGGACGGAAGGATGAACGAAGCAAACATTCAAAATGGCGGCGGCACTGGCCTCAGCACTGCTGCCACTAGCGGAAGGTTAACAAAATGATGTCCACAACTTTAAGGTGTACGTGTATGTACACGTGTGCCTGATATACAGGATATAGTCTTTACGATTCTTATTGTTAGAGCCCAAGTACTAAAAGTGCGAGGAGCCCTATTGATTTTCAAAGGATTATTATAAGTGTCCCATAGACTTCTGCGCATGATGACTTGATAAAAAAATTTGGGGGTAACAAATAAACTCAAAAGTCTTTACACAAGATGTACACCATATTAATCTTTCAGCTATTTATATTGTATTAAACACAGTTATGTTCATGTATCAGATAGCACCCGGAAGCACTAAATATTATGGTGTGTAATCAAGATACAACCAGCAACTTTCTAGGTATCTGATCACTTTCTTCCAGAAAAAATACTGGGAGACTTTAGGATGTGGAAATTGTCTGCTAGACTTTGCAGAAACTTTCTTCTTTTAAAATGACTATAAAAAGCAACACCCAAACAGCGATGGCTTATTTTACAATCTGTCACAGATGAGTTTCCCCCGTGTCCGGAGGGGAATTTTTGAGGCACACGTCCTTCATTAAATATGGACTCAACAGCATCAACCACTTCCATCCCATTCTTGTTTCTTAAGAAATACGTCTATAAATGTTAGCAAATATTTTTGATCATTATTTTCCTTTGAATAAGTGGTCATGTCAACCAGGTCTGCCTGAAATTGATTCCATGCTATAAACAAATACAATATTTCTCTTGTATTTTAAAGGGAGCTGTTCCATGCAGTGTATAAAGATCTTCAGAGGCAAGCCAGTCTGAAACTTCATAATCCATAAGACAAACACAGGTGTCCTTTTAAACACCTTTTATTGCCTCATGACCTCAAACATATTGTCGATTTAATCAATTTAGGAATTAATATAAGAGACTTTATTTTCAACAAGGATTATGACAGATATGATCTAGTTAGTTAAGAAAATGTGTGTGTGACAATGTTGGTATCAGTCATAAAGTCAACGACAATTACTTTACTAATATCACAGGCAATCTGTTCTTTTCATGACACTATGGCTATGCGTATCTTTATGTACACATGATGAAAACATTAAGTTTCAAAGCCACCATCAGTTTACATTTATGCATTTAGCAGATGCTTTTATCCAAAGCGACTTACAATTGAAGGAACAATAGAAGCAGTGCA
>JBAJNP010003461.1:0-39508 GCA_036877545.1 Yasuhikotakia modesta
TATATTCTTCTTTAATTCCTTTACAACAGGATGCCAATTGTACCAAAGCAATACTTACTAATACAACATGGTGAACTTTTAGTGGTTAACATAGACTGCGGACAGCACCAGATAGGCGTTCCTGTAAATTGCATGTACCTACTCATTGAAACCCATACCCACATCATGACCCCTCCATAGAGAAGCCATTATTTTGGGACGCAGCTGTGGAGGAGAGGCCCCTTCTCACTGTTCAGTGCTATCAGTTCTAACTTTACAGCTTACAGCTTCTGATAGCGACGCATGTTTTCTCTGCTCTCATGCCAGCAAAAGCATATTATCAGATAGAAAAAACACATGACTGAAACTGGAGCTTATTCTTGTGTAAAACTATTTTTAGCTGAGTAATGAATTGTTTTTGCTCATAGGGCAAGTAGCAATTCATGATAATCATAAGAAATTGGTGCAACCAAAGGGGTCCAATTTAAGAGCATTTACAGTGCTGCAATGCAAAATAAGAAACCTCTCTTCCACAGTACAGAATCTGTGTTATGGTTAGACTTAGGAATTAGCCAGGCCTCTGACAAGTTTAATGTCCAACAGTAATATAAAATAATGGTAATAATAACCAAATTAAAACAAATGGAATAAAAATACAAATACACTAACAATTCTATGTACATACAAAAATATAGCAAAGGAACTCACAAGGATGTGCATTAGTGGGTAAGAACACACACACTTGAAACAGATTTCATTCATCTTCCATCCCAGTTCTGGATCTGCTTTACTGTGTTCCCCAGTGTGGTACTCTGCCTCAGTCTGGTCAGGTGTCTAAGCCCTTGTCTCAATACAATCCTTCCTTTCTGTCAGATGACACAATGGCCTCCATTAACCTCACTTCCTGTGGAGCATTCAGGGCCAATCAGAGAAGCTCTGAGAGCCATTTTGGTCCTTCGAGATGCTCATGGTCCATGAATAGCAGAAAAGGGGAACCACAATGGCTTCATTTTGCTGATTCTGCTCAGGACTGGGTCTGATGTTTACCTAAAGCTAGGTTTTATTGACATAATCCTGGCCAATTTGTCCAAAGCAATGGCTTGTTTGTCATCCTGAGACAGTGTCAAGGTGAACAGACAGTCCCCAGTGATGCTTGGTCCCAAAGCTTGGTTTAGAAGCAGAAAAGGTCAAGGATACTATCACTGTTGTTCAGCGGATGGAAAGCACAATGGGCAGCAGGAAAGCAGAGGTGAGGATGTAAGAGTGGTCAGGAGAGGTTGGCGTCAGGCTGACCTGGGCTGGAAACCTGACCAGACACTTTATCTTTTAGAGTAACTCCTCTAAAAATAAAAAGAGAGGCTTCTGCTGACAACAGATGCCGGCCTGAGACTGCACACACATACACACATGCACATACATACACACATTTTTCCACCTTCTTTCCTTACACACACAAACACACGCATGCACACACACACGCATACACAGTGTCTCTCTTTAGCGCCTCTCTTCAAACACATCCCTCTTAGGTGAGCTTAATATTCTGATTTTAAATGGTCCCATTTTTGGTGTCAAACTGAATTGACTCACACAGTCTTGTTTCTTGTTTCTCCATAAGTCTCTTCACAACCAGTGCCCTGCATGGTGAGCCCGTTTGAGTTTGTCAGTTCAGTAAGGCTGATGAAGACACACTCAACGTTGACAGCCTTCAAGCCTAGATGATCTTTTTACCCAGTACAGCCTCTGCATTTTTCTGATAGCTTACTCCCTGTATTGGTTACATATGGTCTGCATTACCCAACTCTATCCAGGAAAGTCTAATAAATAAATAAATAGACAAACGTTGACTGAAAAAAGGAAGGAGGATACATGAAGATGGACATGATGCAGGGAGGCCTGATTGGTTTAGAGAAGGTCAGTTCATTTAGCAGAGTTCCCTGGCTGCTTCAGCATCAGCGTTGTCTTTTCAAAGGAGCAATACAAGAGGCTCATGTGGGCTGTCATACAGGCTTTTCCAGGGATTTACGAAACGGTGCATGGTTGGTGGCGGAGATCTTGCGGCACACAGTGTTGGTGTTGCTGCAGCGGCAGCCGGGACGGGTGGCACGGTCATAGCCACGTTGGCATAGGGTGAGGCACAGCTTGGCAGGTGGGTAGCAGCACAGGCATGGCAGGCAAAGAGCCAAGAAGGCCATGGCGCTCCAACGAGAGCAGGCGTGAGCCGAAGCACAGGAGCATGGGCGGTCGGCACAGTTGTCTTCTTTATCCGCTGAGCAGTGGTAGAAAAGACCCTTTACACAGCACAGGCAGGTGCCATATTCCAAGACATTTTCAGCGGAGCACAGGCAGCGCTGGCCACAGGTCCAGCATGAAGGCAAACTGCGAGGTGCACAGCACTCTTGGCATTTGCAATGGCCACAGCGTTCACAGATGAAAAGATGCAGGCCTACGTCCTCAGCATCAGCCAGTCCTTTGCCTAGCGTGTCGGGTTTCATGTCACCCTTGGGCTGGGACATCACAACAGTGGCTAGCCCAGAATGAGACGGCGTAAGTCCTGTAAGAAGCCTCTGATCTGAAGTAGCACTGCCACGGGACATTGAGCTTATGGTACTGGAGCGACTCAAGTGGGCCAGGTGGGAATGTTGATGCTGACTTTGACTGCGAGACATGTGAGGATGTCGCTCATCGTGTGCATAGAAGATCCCGACCTGAGAGGCAGGCTCCAGTGCCACCGGGCGCTCAACATAGTCATTATTAGCCCTTATAGCACGGATCTGGTCAATGGACAACACAGAGACCTGCTGAAGATCCAGGCCTTCAGGGTCCAACCGAAAAGATGTTACTGGATCCATTCTTCTGTCAAGGCCACCAGGGTAGTGGCAGTTCTGCAAGGTTGACCAATATCAGGGTACATCGGATAAACCTGTAGTAAGAAAAGAATAAGAATACAGCTCATTATAATATTATAATACATTATAATTATAATATAACATAACATTATATAATATAACATTATATATAATGAATATAACATTATAATACAGTCATTATAATATTCAAACTCAAATTTTAATGATTTTAATTAATAATTTAATTTGAACGTATTTCATGAAATCTGCATATCTGTTTGTATAAAACTTATATATTAATATGAGTCCCTCTCAGACGGTCTTTTGCTAAAGCTACAGTTATTATTAGGCACAGAGGATGGAGAGATAATGCCATTGACATCACACTATAATTTAGCATCTGGAGAACACAGCTGTTGACACAAGGGAACCAGTGCAAAGAATTTGACAGCAATGAATTGTGAGAAACTGGAGAACCCAAAAGACGTGTCAGTGTCCTGAGGTATCTCTTCCTCAGCAGCTTGGAGGAATTTGCTGCAGCCCCTCCCCGCCGCCCATCTTTTGTTAAGCCTTATCCTCCATAAACAGGAACAACATGGTTATTGGAATGTGCATGGAAAAAACAGCATCCTGGACTTGAAAAACATGCTGTTTGCATTATTGGATGTCAGAGCCAAACAAAAACTTGGATTGCATTAAATTAGATAGTGATGCCTTTTGTTTTTCCACAGTAAAATGCAAAGGTAGAAGAACACTCATGATTTTAGCCAGAGCTGTTTCTGTTTATTTAGACTCTTGTTAGATTAAACAATTTTGGATTGTTCCAAAAGGTAATGTGTGATGGGGCAAACACACTGTCTAAAACACATGTTTCAAGTCACAGAAGAAGAATCAGACAGCAGAGGAGAACCGTGCTTGACATAACCAGAAACGGAAATCCATACACAAGAGCAGTGATTAGAAGAAACAGCGTCTGCTCCCAGTCCTCCAAGCATCCGGGGCCCAGTCAGCTGAATTCCTGGCAAGAGCTCTGAATGCTCTCACAATAAAAGGTAAGATAGCATACACACACACACACACACCCTGCCACTGCCTAGCCAGAAACTAAAGATAAGGAGGCCCAGGTCGGAAGCACAAAATGCGTTTGCAAATTACACGGAGGAGGAAAGAGAAGTCCTGGAGAGTAATTACATCAAACCCAGCAGAAAGCTGCAGTCAGGTCCTATCAGTCCATCTAATTGTTGAAAGGGGTCTGCTGTTCATTTCCATGAGCTCATTATTTGGGGCCTGAGTTTGAAAACAACATTGGACTTTAGTCTCGCATCTGCAGGCAAGCCAGAGAGGAAGTTTTGGGTTAGCTCATCTGTGTCATGTCAGGCACTTTTGGTTGCATATTTGTTTGAGCATTTGCACATGTCTTCTCCATGTGGTTTCCCTCAAGTGTGTCGGCACTTGGGAGCATTTATCACTCGCGGCTACACTGGAGTTTATTTGGAACTTTCCACTGACTTACAGCGCTCTTGTGTAAAAACAAGAACCAAACTACACCTCAAAATGTTACATTTCCTGGGCTCTGAGAACTGGTTTCCGAAAATTTCCACTAGAACTTCCACTTTTAAGTACACTGCCCTCTCATTTTTAGCTTTCTTAGAATCAGTTCCTCTCAAGTAATACTTAATTTAAAAAAAAAACATAAAAAAAAATGCTGCTCTTGTGATTGTTTAGTCACAACCCATTACCAGAAAACATCTCCAACTTTCATGCCACAGCTTCCGTATTAACTGTAAATGAGTCTGGTGCATTTGTATATTAAGCTGAAAGGCAAAAGACCAGAGCAGAAGCAGCTATACAACAGCCACTTACACATGCTTTCACCCCACCCAACACTAGCAGCCTGGGTGCCAGAGGATCAATACGCCACACTCCAGCAGCAGAGCAGGCAAGAAGCTGACATCAGGAAGCCCAACGGATCCCCCACCACTTCAACTCCCCAACAAAGAGCACTCTACCACTCCCTACCCAGTCCCAGAGTGCCCCTTAGCCCCACGTGCCCCAGACCGCACATCAGGGCGAGGCTGGGCCAATGGACAGTTCTGTCATGTCTCTAAAATGGATCTTGCACAATTGTTTTCTCTTAAGCATGAATAAGGATAACTGCTACTTAGAAAGCCTCTTAAAAAGTGCTGCTGGCTGTTTGTTTAGAGAATGTTTGGCTTTGGATGTTATGATTAAAGTCCATTTGCTTTGTGACAGGGCACACTGGGACACAGATTAATAAGTCAATCTTAAGCTCTGACCATGACCTCTAATACAGTTCCTGTAAAAAAGGGAGGACCTTGTTGGTCCTTAAGATTTAGAGTACACATTCATTCATTTTAATTGGGTGATGACCATAAACGTCAAAGGAAATAGGAAGGTTAAACTGCATTACTTGAATGTTTACTCAGCAACAGATCAGCTTAGAATGGCTGTTCTGAAGGCAGCATTCAGGATCTGTTTCTGCAATCCAGCATTCATCCAAATAGCTTCCTGCAAGCTCCACGTTTTCCGGTCTTACATCTGAAGACTCCATCTTCTAGTTTTCAGTAAATGTTTTTACATTTAGGTGGATATCAGGTGGTGTATAAAACTCTAAAATGTGATAGCATAGCTTACATTGGATGCAGTTAAAAATATCTAATAACTATTAACTGTTAATGGCCGCTTGTATTTTTCTTGATATTTAGGATTCCAGTCAACATTCTCAGAACATTGGCTAACATTCTCTAAACGGTATCTAAAAGTTGTTGTAGTAGCGTTTAACATAGAAATTTTTTTAAACGATCTGCACTATATATAAACAATGTTACCCTGAAATATTTTTAAAATGTTCCAAATTTTTTTTAAATAGTTTGAAAATGTTTTAGTAAAAAATCTGTCAAAATAACATTTTCTATTGTTTTTGTTACTTAATGGAAACATTATGGAAACATTCTTACAATCTAAAAGTTGTTAGCAAGTGCACCCATACAACCTTTGGTCACATTCAGAGCAATCATAAATTATTATAATTATTCATATTAGCAATATAATCAGGAAAAAGAGTCTAGCTGACCACAGATTCAAAGACACCTGTCCCAGGTTAAGCACATCAGAACTCAGCCACACCGAGCGTACGAGTCAAAGCGAGCGACAGACAGCTGCATCTGGACTGTTGAGAGAGAAAAAGAGGCAGAAGAGGGCCGTGTTTATTCAGCCCTGCCTGCCATGAGGGGTAATCTGAAGACCGGCCCCTGCGCTTTGGGAGTATCAGTGCTGAGTGAGCTATGCCTCGCGGCTCTGCCCCAGGGCTCCTTGCACCCGTTACCTTGCACACATCCTTGGCCAGGGTAATCCAATCCAGGGCAGGAAGAGGATGAGAAGCGCATATTATTCATAACAGTCACTACACACCACTGACTGAAAGAAACTCTAAACCTCCAAACAGAGAGAACAGAACAGGCAGATGAGAAAAGGCAAAACAGTAATTTCTTAAAGGGTCATTGGAAAATTAGAATGGATGTGGATGATTTCAGTTTGTTTATAGCTGCCAGGTGAATAAGGTGCTGATGCGGCCTGGTTGTTTAGGGCAGTGGGGGCTCATGGGACATAGGCCGATGACATCATGATGTGGTGCTATTTTAAAATCTTCAATCTATTTCATTGACCCCTGCTGCAACTGATAAGCATCCAGCAGTTCTGCAGCCAGTCTGTTCTGACTTCCTGCAGACCAACTGTCATTAGAGATATCCATTTTCCATTTCTGCACTTGCTCTCTCTCTCTTTCTCTCTTGCTTCCTTTCTCTGACTCAGAAAAAGTGGCAGATTGGCAATTGCTGACTGAGGGTTGATTAGTTGGTAGTCAGCGGGGGCAGGGGCCAGAGGCCTTACAGAGGGCTAATGCAGGCTCCTAGGGGCCAGGCTTAACTAAAGCTGGACTTGATGTTGTCAGGCACCAGGACCCTGGGATCTGCCTCTCTGGCCCCTCTGGGAAAACAGTGGGATTGAATGACAATAAACTGTATGAGATTCCGGATGTGCCAAATCCGACCCCCAGGAAGGACTGAAATAGACACTGCAAACCAGCAAGTTTGGGTGAGAGAGAGACAGAAAAGAGGAAGGGGGTGGGTCGATTACAGATAACAGAAATTTATAAGATAAAGGTGGAATTAGTGAGGAAAAAACAAACAAAAAAATGTGATTGATGAATGTGCAACGAAACTCAAAGTAAATCTGTTGTAATCTTCTGTAAATCTTTACTTTTTCAAATTATTCTTAACATTGCCAACAATTTTAAAGTAACACTACAAGGAGAATTAACAATACTATTTGACAGACTGAGAATATTTTAATGGCTGAAATAGTTTTTGACTCAACCCACTGTCATTTAAATAACTTACATTCACAAAGAATTCATTTTGCTGCCCATAACTTCATCACATTAACAACTTTATCACACACTTCCAAAAATGCCATCTTCACTGCTGAAACATACAGAGGCAAACGTTTAAATCGTGGTCCTCTCTGACTCAACTCCACTTCCAACCTCTCCATCAAACAGCACAAACAGGATAGTATTGACATCTCTGACCTTGAGGACAATCAATTCCATGCGTGTGTGCCTGAAGCTCTGTGCATTGGCTGGGTCAGGGTAGGACCTGAGTTTAGGGCACAACACAGCACGCAGAGATTGTCTCTCACTCTGTTTCCATTATATCTCAACTACACTTTGTTTCATTCAGAAAAAAAATGTAAAAAAAAATCTAGACATTGATTTAAAAAATGACAGAAAACCTCAAAAGATCAGTTAAAAAATAAAAAAAACAGATTTTGAGTAAAGTCTCACTCACCCCTAAAAGGAGGGAGATCCATTTTGCACCAATGTTTGTGTTTGTGTGCTTCTTGTTTTTCTTTCTTTTATGTTTTCTCAAGCAGATGTCTCTCTTCCGCCTAAAGCTTCTTCACAAGTGTCCCACACGTGCAAGCAATCCTGGGTCCTCAGCGCACAGTCATTACCTCTGAAGAACACCAACAGCCTTTATGAGGGAACGACCACAGCACTGCTTGTTCAAAGAGCACTCAGAGCAAAGCCACGATTCTCGTGGAAATAAGGGCAGCATGTCACACAGAATATCCCAATAAATTTGAATAAAAAACAAAAATGTCCCCGGAGGGCAACGAAAGAAGCGGAGGGTCGGTCTTTTAGAACTATAACAGTGTAGAAAGAGCGCAACAGTGGCTTTGTAGTTTGTCTTCTCTCTGTATGAGCTGAAAGTGTGAGCGCTCTCTGACTGTCTGTCTCTCTTTCTCTATCTGTGTATGGTCAGAGCTTCCTGCTCGTGCGATCATCCACTCACTAAGTGTGTGTGTGACAGAGAGAGAGAGAGAGAGAGAGAGATAGGGTTGGAGGGTGGGAAATGAGAGGGAGATGGGAAATGGAGGAGGGGTGGTAGGATATGAATGGTAGAAGGAGGGAGGGCCAGGAGGGGGTGGGGGGTTTTGGTTTTGCTGGAGATAGTTAATGGCTAAGTGGCATCATTGGGCTGAAACCGAATCTCTCATTTTCTCCCCCTCAGGAACTGTTCTATATGATTCCCTGAGCTAAGCCTAACAAGATGGAGAGAGAGAGGGGAAGAGAGCAGGAGATAAAGGGAGAAAGATACAGTGAGAAATGGAGAGAGAGAAGATATGAGTCAACAATATGACAATATGATAGGTGATGAAAACAATGAGGGACAGAGAGGAGAAACATGATAACAGACAAGAATATCGTGGAGGAAAATGGATCAGTTCTTGGAACCATAAGGAGTAAAACAGCTCTGTCAGCACTGCAAAGAAACAGCAACAACTTCATCTTGTCTTGCACTTAATAAGATAGACTTTAAACAAGTATTTCACTATAAAAATAATAATAATGACGATGAATAATGAATAATAATACTGACAACTTCATAATCAGTATTTTTGTCTTCTGGCACATCAAAATATCTACACAATCATAAACAAGACAATTTGACTGTAATATGCTGTAATCTCATATTACAATTAGTTTAACAAAATATATACATATACATACTGAAAGTGTTTTTTACTGTTATCAAAATACTTGGCCAATTGTTTTGTGTGTGTTTATTTTTAGGATTAAAACAAGGAGAAACTGCTAACAAAAATAAATCATATTCTCTGTAAATACGTCACGTCTTTGTGTTTCAGTGGAAATTTTGACATTTTACTGGAAAATAAGACGTTTTGAAATTTTGAGGAATAAAATGGTTTTGGTACTGTTGCAAGGAACTGTAGTTCTGACTGATAAACGGGAACAGAAAGTGGAGGTGTATGAATGTCACCCCTCAGTTCCTCACATCTTTTTAACTCAAACAGCTTCAGAGACTCAACATTGGGAAACCCGCTGACCCGTTCTGATGTGTTTGTGCCAGCTAGCAGCTGTTCTAGAGCAGGTTACATCCTACAACAGTGAATAATTCAGTGTCTCAATCGAGTGCATGACGGATTGGAACCCAGCCCATGTTCCTTTCCAGTTAATTTCAGTTATTGCCAACAGACAACAATATGCCTTATCATAAGGGCCATAAGCTTGCAGTGAAATTATGAACCATAAATGAATGTGTATAAAGCGCCATTATGGTGATCTATTTTAAAACAAAAGGTGTAAATTAAAGATTTCTTCTGCTCTACAACATACAAAGTGTTATAATTTTTCTGCATGGTTTAAAGACTAAGAAAAGTAAATGAATTTGCTGGAAATACAGAGCATAAAATAAATAGGATATTTATGTTTTCATGACAGACTATTGATAGAACATGGAAGGTATCTCCTAGGTAACAGGACACATTTTGTGTGTATGTGACTGTGTGTGTGTGTGTAATGGGGCAGGAAGAGGGGTGCTTCCTGTCGAGGGAAATAGCTAGGATGGCCAAACAGTGCAGAGAGAGAAGAGTGAATCAGGTTTCCCTGTGCTGAACACACTCAACCTGAGGTTCAAAATGCATGACAGTGCAGTTTAATCTCTAAAACAGAATATCATCCTATCTGCATAACGTATTTTTATATTTCATTCTCATTCATACTTGTTTTTTAGTTTCCACATTTATTTATTCTTAAGTTAATGAGACTCACTAATGTGTCTGTTTAAAAGTGTTTTTGAGACAGGCCAGGGTATGTGCAGGTTTATACATTTAAAAACCTATGCCCATGAGGAAACTAATGGCCCCAGAGTGACATTCAATTATTTAACTGAAACAAATGTATTTTTTAAATACTATGACTATACATTACACAGCTTTGTTTTGATCACAGTTGCAGAACATCCACAGCACACATTTCACTACAGCTGTGGGTCACAGACTGTGTTCTGTTGATGGATGTGACATCAGGACGAATGACTACAGAGAGTTAATTTACATTGAAATGAAATGCATTTGCTTTTTTAAATAACAATAAAGGTAAAAGTGCTTAGAAATGTGTTTTCATTAACTTGTTAGATTGAATTGCATAAGCAAAAATGATAAACTGTACCTGTAACATATGCAATGAGAAATTTAATGAACCCCATTTTAATACTATTTAAAACCCACAAAGAATACAGAAAAATGATGAAAAATCTGTAGTCACCATCCATGTAACTTTCTGTCAGTATGTATGTGTGATGGGAACATTGACTGTATGTATACCCCTCCCAAGGCTAGCACTGCCTCAGCCCATGAGCGGCGATCATGCTGCTAAAGTGGGTATGAGAGAGAGAGAGAGAGAGAGAGAAGAGAGAGCTAAAAAGAGAGAGAGAGAGAGACAGTCAGTACTGGCCCATAGAAGGATCAATGTTAAATGGCCTGGTTAATGACAGGCACAGCTGACAAAGTCATTCATTTCTGCCGGCGCTGTATCCTGTGTGTACAAATGAGAGGGAAATATTTGCCTGTTTGAAACACAAACATGAGAAAGACAGCAAGACAGAAAAAATTAGCTTAAAACTAACAATATTAAAACACTTCCTGTTACACCTTAGACATACAAGAGCAACAGTAACGGTAAGTATAAATTATTTTCTTGAAATGTCTTTCATGTATATTTCACTAGGCCTCAAGGCCTCATGAAAGGACCGTTGTTCACTTTCATCTGAAAGTCTTTCTCACGGTGGCGTGCTTTGGAATTCGCCCCGTTTGGGTGACTTACAGTGTTTGTGTCAATATGCGTGTGTGTTCTGTTATGACAGTTTTAGGAGAAAGATCACCTCCCATGTCAACGCACCAGCACAGATGGAGCTGTTATATAGAGTTACAAAACACCTCTTGCTCCTCAGTCCGTCTCTTCCGTACTGCTTAAACTAAACCCAGATAACAGAGTGAGCCATTCTACCCAATTCCTTGAAGTACCATTTTTTAAATCAGGCTTAACCCCACACACTGAGCTTATTCCTCCAAACAACTAGTCAGACCCCTTCATCCTTGTGCCCTGTACCACTGAGCTACATAAACACGACCATCTGTATCCGATCACAACTATTGCCCGCCCCCTTTAAGACCCCCCCCGCCCCCACGCAGCCTGGTCCCGTACGCACATGGAGATACTTACACATCATCACCCCATTACATGTACATGTGTGAGGATATGAACGCACACACATTCAGTCCCACCAAAACACACTCCGCAGTCCTTCTGCAACACAAGCGCACGTTCCCCCTCCCCTATTCGCGTCGTGCCGTAATTGTTGCTAATAGTTTGGGGGTAAAGTATCCGTGTTCCATTAAGTGAATGGTGCACTCTGATTGGCCGAGCAAACGGCCCCTTGGAATAGCCAAGCTGGCCGCCAGCCAGAGGCTCATTTCCTGTCGTCCTGAGAGCCTTCAGCCTCTCCCACTGCAAATGCACTTCCTGACTATGTATAAAATTTTTATTAATGGCCAGGAGTGCATCAGCAAAGGCTCTGTGAAGGAGAGAGAGAGAGAGAGAGGATGACATAGATGGATGGCGTGAATCGAAAGACAACATTAAGTATGATTGAGCTCTGATAGAGGGAGGGCAGAAGACACTGAGAGCAAAAGGAGAGTTTCCAGCATGCCCTTTTAAGAACATTTTGAAAACAGTGCAGACCTGACATGCGTCTGTTCGCTGTCTCATAAACAGATAAGGAGAAAATGAAAGAAGATAAAAAAGAAAGACAAGATGTGATGGATGATAACTTCGGAAAGCACTTCGAGGAACCAGTATCTACAACTAGATTTGCATCCAGAAGAAAAAGCTGCTCATAAAACAGCAAAATAATAATAGTGTTCATGTTTTAGGCAACATTTTAGGCTTTGTTTCTGTGTAAATAAAATGTTGCATTAGAGTCGCTAGCAGCACAATAGTTGTCAGTTGCACAACAGTTAAAATAGTTGTCCTGTTTTAAATTGATACATACAGTAGTGAATTTTATATTTATTTGGCAGACACTTTTATCCAAAGTAACTTACAGTGAACTCAGGGTATACATTTTTATCAGTACTTGTATTTCCTGGGATCGAACCCACAACCTTTGTGCTGCTAATGCCATGCTCTACTAGTTGAGCTATAGGAACACCATTAAACTTTTTTATTAAATAGCATTGTGACAAACATATAAACTTCAGTTAAACTTTACTGTTACTATGGTTACAGAAGTGATTTAAGACTATCACAAGAATAGAAAGAGGTTTGATTTATTGTTAATACACACAGCAAATGTTTTTCAAATACTCTTAAGGTACTTTAAAACCAGGAAACAAACAGACAGCACACCAGCAGCTAAAATGAAATGAAATCTGTCCATCTAGGCATTTATTCTAAATTTATTCCAGAGGTTTGACAAACCCTAACTAAAATGTTTTCTGAATATTAATAAAGTGCTGCCTTACAGGAGGAATTTAAAACAGAAACACAAATACATCCAGTAGACACTGTAGAGTGACATAAGAACAGGGACAAGTGGAAAGATAACACTAAATGAAAGAGGTTAGTCACCTTTCCCCTGGGGAGGTCAAGACTCTTAAGATTGGAGATAGAGAGGCAACAGAAGATGGAAAGGAAATGTCTAGGCAGGCCACACCCCCCGTCAAAACCACAATTTGATGGACAAGCAGGTTTCTTAAGAAACTCCAACAGCACACAGGAAGAAAGGTCAAGTAGCTGAAGAAAAGTCACAGCCAATGAGAGCGCGAGAGGGAGGGTCTTGCCCCTCCCAGAGAGGTCTCTGTGTCAGGGGACTTTGTGTATATGGGGGGCAAGTGAGGGGCCACTCCAGTGACCCTTGACAGGGGGGCTAGTTATAGGAACAAGGGGGTCAACAGGTCATATGAAATAGACCCACAGACTTTACCACTCAGTATTCCACTGCCAGAGAAAAGGTCATCAAAAACATATATATATATTTATATAAATATAATTGTCTTATATTATAAGACAATTCAGTCATTTTCTCAAACTCACCTCCCTCTTTAAAAATGTACAGTGACCACTGACTGTTAATCTCCAAAAATGGCACCACATACTAAAATACACAAAAAATACAAATGAATGAGTTGTAATTAAAGCAAACATGACTTATTGCCAGAAACTTCTTCACTAAATCAGTCTTTTTTCACATAAGAACTATGAATTGATGTTAAAAACTAATTTGCAGCTATAAATATAAAGAAGCATTTTACTGTATTAAAAACACAGAAGGCAAAACAATCTCACATTTCCATCCTCACAACAAACACAAGTTTTGTTTTGTGTGTCTAATTTGATTTTGCCAAATTTCTGAATCACATTGTTGGTCCTGGAACATTTTTAACAACCAATCAGATTGCAGTGTCATGTTTAGTGTCAATATAAGATGTAGCATTAGGGTTGGTAAGGTTTATGTATACTGGTATTATCAACCTATTATTTCTATTCGATTTAACAGGTCAGTTACGGTTAGAGTGCATGGGTTATGGATATGGTTTAGATTGGAACTTTTTATTGACAGGAATGTTGTTTCAGAACCAACAAACGATTCTGATCCAGGAATGTGTCTAACTTGCCAAAATCATGAGAACCAAGTCTAACATTTGCAAGAAAATTACATATTGCCATTTATTCAAAAGCATTGCTCGGCAACCATGTGACCCCTTGGAAGTACACAACCTGCTTACTGTCATCGTTGCTCATGGCCACTCAGTTGTTGCAACTATCCCATACTGTTACATCAGAAAGTCCATTTCATGCGCTTTAAAATAAAGAAAATAATGGCAAAACATCTCCTTAAGATAATCCAATATATGTTGTTTGTTAACAATAATATTTTTCTCAAGGCTATAGGCTACTGTTGGATGTAACTGGGGTGTGTAATCCTGCTCATGAGGATCCGCTGTCCAGAGTTTAGCTCCAACCGTAATCAAACATACCAGGATTAGTCAGAATTACAAGCTGTTTGGTAGGAGCTGGAGATACACTCTAAAATACAGCCTCCTTCAGGAACAGGACTGGACACCCCTGGTCTAACTGGAACAGGCTTCCTGCAAATCCTTGACCTTACTGGCTGGTTAGGAAAAAGATATTGAAATCCTGTGAAATATGGAAGTCCAGATCTTCTACATACAAATCTGGGATAACATTTAGTAATAATTTAAGACATTTTTAGTAAACTATTTGTTTAAAATGGGGGACCATAGAATAAATGCTGTGACAGTAAAATTGAACAGAAATCAATGTCTTGAGCATCAAACCGGCCAGCCAGAAATATCCAGTGCCATGTTTTTTCACAATCTTTATTTTTTATGTTTGTGTTAATACGCTTAATTATATTAAGTAACCACCCACTGACAATGTGTGACAGGATGTTGGTTAACGGTCATCAACTCAGGCTGAATGCAATGGAGAATAAAGCTATTAATATATGCTGATGTGACAATGGAAACTGATGTTGGTGATGGGATCAGTCATTCTGCAGAGGAAGCTGAGGGTGTTCTGCTGACATGATATGCGATTATGAATATTAATTATTGAAGTGCAGCTAGGAGTGAGGAAATATGAACCTGGAACGGAAGCACTTCTGTCAAATCACTGTCTCTCTCTCTCTCTCTCTCTCTCTCTCTGCTGAGTATAGAGTACACAAAGCCTACCAGTCAGTCCACAAACTTACTGAAAGCTAAAAGTATAAATATTTCTGTTTTAAGTATTTTACAATAATGTTTACAGATAGGAAACGCAAAAAGCACAAACATTTACTCATATAATTACATTGACATTTTTCAAGATGGTTTTATCCATATATGTATATACAACAAATATCTAAAATATTGTATCTAAATTCACATATATTAAGTATATATCTGACACGTGACATCTCTCTTCTGCTCATAACAGTACGAGGTTATTCAACATTACAAAGTTTTCACCTCTGTACATTTGAAAAACATTTCGTGCTCACATGAGAGTTACGGCTGTTTATTTGTACACACAGCGGGTCACATCATGGGTCGGTCGTGTTCATATCCCACAAGCAGCTCAATATTGTTTGCTTTCAGTGATCCTCTGTTACGGCACAACTTCGCGGAACACATCCCGGCCTCCTGCTACAATATTCTAGACCCTGAAAACATTTGTTTTTCATGTGTGATGCTTCATCTACACCACTAGATGCCAACAAACCACAAACATTCAGTGCACCTGTAATCGGTTTTACCAGGTTGCAAACTATCCAAAACTCCTAATAAAAGGTTTAAGGCTTAGTGTTTTTTCAGCGTTTCTCATTAAACGTTTATCCAAATATCGTCTCCAACTATTCGGTAATATAGTGTGCACAAGTGTCTAATATATCACTTTATATTATATTGTATATTACAGTGCCTGTTGTCATGTTGTATTTAAACACATTATTACAGTGTTTGCACAAAGGCCCCGAAGCCGATTTGCACACATTGTTATTCCTGCTATCATGCATAAAATACGTTTTTTTGCACTGCAGCTCCCGTCCAAAAAATGTAAGTTATACGTTATATATGTTATATAAATACTTCCATTATTGCACTTTAAAACAGTTTTGATAAAAACAACCGGTAAACTGTGAGTGTTCTTTAAAAAACAACTGAACTAAACATTATTTTTCATTCTCTCAGGCACTTTATTCCAAAACTATAATATATATAAATATATATATATAAACAATGTTTGCAGAATCTAAATAATTCTCAATTCTGGCATAACTAAATTCAAATACTGTTGGTTCCTCTTTTCCTTTTTTGTTAAAGGAGTTTGTGGCTGTTCACATGAATCAGTGTCAGCAGGAAATGGGAAAAACAGCCAGTGAACACAGCAGCCGTGCAGACGATTCCAGACACAACTAAATAAATACAGTGGAGACACACCAGAGAAACAGAGGAAAAAGATCATGGAATACAATTTACATCCTGACACACACACACACAGTCAAGAAACCAGACATGTTGTTTTAAATGAGCTTGTGAAAACAGAGCTTTCTGACATAAACCTTATTTATAGCTTTAACTCATATGACAGCTTCCCCATCTGACAACTAGCCCCAGTCATTTGTGAAAAGGAACAAACACATACAAGAGTCCACAAGTGAGGAGATGAGTCAAATATACAGAGAGTGGATGAGCACACACACAGAAATAGAGAGAGAGAGAGAGCGTCTGTAAACCCAATATCCTCTGTGGCCCCAGGGGCTGGGAGTGCACAGCCAGTGCAGGAAGAGATGGGCTGCATTATCCACATCAAAGCTCTGAATTATCAGCCATAATCAATGCCTTTGCATTACTGACCCTGCTCTCCCACTGCACTGTACAGTACAGCAGGGCTGTGGGATCATCTCAAGTACAAGAAAGAGAGAGAGAGAGAGAGAGAGAGAGAGAGAGAAAGAGAGAGGTAGCAAATGAATAAAGGCATTAGTCTTTGTGGGTGCTGTGGGATACAGGCACTGTGAGGGACATTTAACAGAAGTCATTGGTGGGTGTGGCCTGAGCATCTAATTTTTCATTATTTGAAAATGTTTTTTATTTAATATTTGATGACGTCATTATCCGTTGCGTCCATCCAAATAATGCAGGATCCACTCAAATTTGCTAATGCAGTGACACCCTGTGATTGTTTTAATGTATAACTAAATTGTTTACACAGCTAAAGTAATAATAATAAAACAAATTTGTTAGGTATTAGAAGGATATTTCAACATTTACGAAAGTATGTAAAGTCAAAAGAGACAAAACAATGAAAATGTTGCTGCCCAGCTGCACAAGCCAGTTTAGATGTAATGACCTCTAGGTGAGGATGGAGGGCCTCCGTGATCATGGGCCTGTGAGAAAGTGAGAATATTGTTGTTTAGCGCCATCTGGTGACGAGAATAGGCGTTACTTAAATATCAGATGTTGCGATCTTTTTGAGTCCTATAAACAAAGCATAAAGCATACATTGTGCTCTTGTAAGTGTATATGTATGCATGTAAACACCAACATATAAAAATTAGCAATCGCAAAAGGCCAAAAAAGATCAAAATATTCTTTATTTCAAGCACATACAGTCCATCCATTAAACAGTTAATGCTGCAAAAGCAACACTTGTAAGTTTATGAATTGGAAGGGGCAATCCAGAAGGTTTCAGTAAAATTGCATGTGGTCACACATCAAGCAACAATTTCTGTTAACAGATTATATAAGAACACAGAATAAATCTATGCATTTTCTCAAGTCTCAAGTTTTTTAAAAATCAACCAATATGCTACAGAAAATGTTATTTACTGTTTCGAGTTAGCCATATTGCTACAGTATCATTTGATGACATCTGTTTTCAGGCAAGTTGAGCAAAATAAAAACTATGCACTGTATTGTACTGAAGTTTTGCACTGTATTTGCTCTGTAATAAAAGGAAACTCAGAAAACTCCACTCAGATATTAAAACATAAGTCTAAAATTTCTCCAGACACATTATGTAAAACACGAAGGGAGTCCGTCCGAATGACAATAGTACAGCATTGACAATATCTACCCAATTCTTGAGAGAGAAGACTAGATAAACCCTTTACCAGTGTACATCTCACATGTTAGTGGTTAACAGAAGTATCAGCGCCCTCTTGTGTCTGTTACAACCAACAGCGCGTATGTTTTCAAGTTCAATCACATTTTGGGCCGAGTTTTGAGTTCACAAACCATATATGTTCATGTAATAACAGTAATGTTTTGTTTACATTTTTTATATCAACCATACACTACATGGTTACACAGACATCACTATGGGCCGTTGAAAAATTCATATCTCTCAACCATTTATACACACATGCAATTCTTTTACATAAGGCATCACCTCAAACTTTATTAAACCCAAAAGAAACCTAACAAGACCTTTAACCACCATTTACATCAACACTGACAACATTTTAGTCCAGTAAAGGAATATGATACATGCACTTCTCACCTAATACAGTATATATATGTTCTCAGTAGTGCTGACCAAAGGCTTCTAAAGGGCACAACCCTCTGCCAACAACATAGAAGCAACATTAAAGTTAGAGAAGCATTTAATGAGGACAGCACCTAATTCAAGCCCAGTCACAGTAAAATAAAAGACACTCTAGATTTTGTCTGGTACATCAAATGTTGTTTTTGTTAATTTTAAACAGGGTGCTGTAAATTTAATGGCACCATCAGGGGCTGCTGGGATGAGTGGGTGGGCAGCAGGACAGAGAGGAAAGGAATGTGGAAAGGAAGAAAACTCTGGATCTTCTTCCTGTTCAGTTCTGTAAAAAAAACAAACAGTTTCTGATAAAGTTGCTGATAAATTTCTGACCTAAACATCAGAGGCAAAAGTCAGATTCATTCAAAAATGTATAGATAGATCAAACAATAGATCCTTATTTTAGTATAAATTCTTAAAAACTTAAATAAATACAGGTCATTGTCATGCTGGCTTCATTCGCACAAAATACACCCGGTGATGACACTATGAATGTATTTCAAGCATAGAAGTTTCTGCTGGTATTAATATAAATATTGTTTGAACTGTAGAACTTATGCCGCTCGTAATGTGAAAACATGCAGCTCATGTTTCAGCCATCTGCATTTAATATTTGTAGAGCATCACTGATCATGCAGTTGAATTTGTTGCCCTTACAGCAGGATGTTTTGTTGTCTAAGCAAAAATATTAAATAAATACGCTGGCTTCATGTGCTTAAGTAAGTGCATGTAAAGTTTGCAGACTGCTGGAAAAAGCAGTTTATGATATATACTATTAAAATGATACAGTCTAGTTTACCCGCTTGTATGTATCCCCTTTGGTTGACGTCTCTATGACGATGGTTCTGTCCTCTTTGATGGGCGGTGTGTACTGGTACTCGTCACTCAGCAGACCCAGAATGGGGTACTGGTTCATGTATCTGTTCCATGATAGGAGAGAGCAGAGTTCTGAATATCATGGTTCAAATATTATTTTGTTCATTAAATTAATACTGAGCTTAAAAGACTGAAGTTTGTACATTTGTACATTTAAAAAGAGATACAGACACTTTCAAGCCAAAAACACAGTTTTAGGCAAAGACACACACACACCTCTTGGTAACGACAGTCCTGCTGGTACTGCTGGAACTATCGCTCTTCTGCAGCTTGAGTCGTCTGATCTCCTGAGGGTGTGAGGGGGGTCAAAGGTCAGATGCATTCAGATTCAGGTACTCCATTAGGAATTCGAGAGAAATATCTATTGGTCGCATTTTACTAAGAATTGTCATTTCTCCAGTGTAATGATAAGGAGTGTGAGATAATACGGAGGGCAGAACTGAAAAAGAACAATTCTAAGCAACTTCTAATAAGGATCATGTCCTTGTTTGCTGATTTATACAGAGATGAGCTTCATGTTGTTTTCTTTGATCATGTCGATATGTCCTGCTAAAATAATTGGTTTATTAAATATATATTGTTTCTACAGAAAATCTGACCAAAACATCAATGTTGTTCTGAATGTATGAAGGGATTTAGTTTTAAAACAAAAAGCAAATCAATGTTTATCTACTTTAAACCTTGTTAAAAATAGTATGAATTACACCTCCGTCAATGTTTTGACCCTGGTTATATTTATACAGTAAAAATACTAAGTTTTAATTTAAATTGGTGTATAACTCTGAACTTGTAGCTCAGGAGATTTAGATTTCCAGAATGGTATAGTAACAAATATAACAAACAAATTAAAACCGCTTCAGTTTCATTGTTATTATTAAGGAAAAAGGTTTTGAGGAAACAGGCAAGCAAATGTTTATGAAAATACATCAGAACTGAAGACAACCAAGTTGTGTTCTTATAATCTTGAGTCTGTGTACCTCCTCCTGGTGTTTGATGGTACTCTCACGTTGCTCCAGTTTGGACAGAAGCTCTTTGATGCGCATCTCCAGGCCGCTGGTGTCAGTAGTGTGTGTTATAGTTCTCTCTGTCTGGATCTTTGTGATCTGACTCTAAAACACACACACAAAGAACACCACATTACAAAACGGTTGCCAAACACCCAAAACGTGTATTTCTTCTATACAACAAACACCAGATTGTGTGATCAGTGTTTGTAAGGTGTTTCTTTACCCGTAGACTCTTGAGCTCCTGTTCCTTCTCCTCCCGCAGATCTTTCAGCATCTGTTCATACTGCCTGGACAGTTCCTGTGTTTTAGTCTGAAGAGTGGAACTGCTCCACTGCCCTGCCAACTGTGACAGAGACATTAAACATTTTACCATCAGAAACACACATATCATACATTGTAATAATAATTATATGTATTAATATCATTAAAAAACCGACAGTTCCAGCTCAAAAATCTGATTGGATAAACCTGTATGTTCATTCATCTGCATATTAAAATAAGGTAGTAAAAACATTCATTTTCAACATTCATAAACTGTTGAAAAGGTGTAGCTTTTGTAAACCATTTATGACTGCAAATACTTTAACTAAAGTATAACTAAAGTAGACAACTATGATTCTTATTAAACTATGATTAATTATTAAAAACATATTAAACAAATTTTTTTTACAAATTTCATGCAAAAACTTTTTAAAACAACTCTAGAATGTGCCAAACCTAACAGACAATTAGCTATAATGAAAGTTTAATGCTACTGGTTTTTATGATGGGTGGGGCCTCTTGTAGACACGCCCCATCCATAAGCCATCAACTACTTATTCCACTCACTGAACACGGCTGAAACAGATATGTAAGGCTCCGCCCACCTTCTTCCTCAGCAGCTCGTTCTCCTGCTCCAGGGTTTTCTTGCTTCCCTCCAGCTCTTTGATGTAGTAGTCTTTACTGGGGTCTTTGCTCTGGAAGGTCATCAGCTGACTCTCCACAGAACGCTGAGCAAGGTTACTCTCCTTCAGAGCCATCTTAGAAAGCAGGGGAATGAAGAACATATGACATTGAACACCTCACAACATCAACATCATAAAGCAAAATATTCATTAAATGCCATGAACCGGTGTGGGCAGTAGAACCTCAGATATACCTGTTGGACCAGCAGTACAACAGCTACACAGCCGCATCACAAGACTTTCTATTTAAAGGCTTTCTTTCGTAATTGCTAGTCACATGACAAAAATTAGTCTGGAAGGCATCTTATACTGGTGTTACTACAGCATTTATTCATATGGTAACATTTTAACCCACTTTTATAAGGTATATGCAGAATAAGTGAAATTATTTATATACTATCAAAATTAAATAAGGCCTATTAATCATACTAATTGCATATATTTATTAATTATCACTGCAATAATGTAATATTAGAGTAATGATAAAGTGTGTGTTACAGTGGCGCCCCCTACCTGCAGTTCTCGGTTGTGCTCACGGACGGTCTCCAGCAATCTGTCGTACTGTGAAGCCTGATCTGCCTTAAAGCTCAGATCTCTCTCCAGCTGCTCCTTCTCACTCTCCAACCGCTGCAAACACACACAAATTACAGCTTACAGCTGCACACACACACTGCTAATGATCTACAGACCCTATAACATTATTATAGTCCAAAATGTGTGAGGATCAGTGATGTGCTTGTCTGTGCAGCTGTATCAAAATCTTATCTTATTAGTTGCACTATGCACACATGCAAGCATGCATGCATGCAAAATGCATTCAACATGTTACAGAATCTGTCTTAATCTGTTAGCAATTTTCAATATTTCCAGCTTTAACACAAACAAATGTGATTATAACTGTGTGTAAATGTGATTAAACATTAGTTCATTAGTTAGCTGAGAGAGTAATTTGTGGGAAACAGAATGTCGTTTTTGCATGCTGCAACAAATGCATAGTTACGATAAATCTTTAGTTGTTTTTGGCAACATTTGTTGCATTACTGGTTACAAACATCTCTGCACCGCTACAATGTTTAACAAACTAAACACAGGTTTTGTTCTGTCAAACAGGAAATTAACTATTATTCTATTAACATAATCTTTGCTGATCAAAAGTACACTGGATTTAGGTTTTGACTTTCACAGTAACTGAAAATTTTACTCATGAGTGTTCTGAGTAATATCAACATTTTGTTGCTTCAGTTCAGAAGAAAACTTTTTAAATAAAAATATTTTTGAAAATATATAATCAGACTAGAAACTTGTCAGATTGTATGAGGTTAAGAACTTAAGCACCAAAATTCTATTTACCAATTTGTTCTTACCATTTAAAAAAAAATAAAAAAGAAAGAAACAGTTTAAAAGATTTAACACAGGCACAAGACTTAAGAAATCCCATGCAAATGATCAGAGAGCTAAAATATAACAGCTAACGTAATGTTGTGTTGTGTAGCTGTAATATAACATATTACGTTGTAATATAACAGTAAACAGTAATGTAAATGTCACATCATACCCTTGAACCTGTTTATACAGGCATCACACCTTCAGAAACACAAGGGCAGCTCAAAGCTAGCTTGTAAAATAAACACATGCCCCCGGGATGAGAGCTGATATGTTTCATCAGTGTAGCTACAGTGGAAACTGGGGGTTGTTTGAACAGAACATGAGGCTCTTACCCTCAGATCATTCTGCAGATGAACCAGCTCCTCCCTCAGACTGCTGAATGTGGCCAGCAGCAGACGAGTCGTCTTATCAGCCGTCATACGGGTCTGGAAACCAGAGAGGGAGGGATAAAATGTGCAGTGGACACTTAAAATTGTGGGCTGTGTGTCAAAAACTACAGCCTGATTTGTTCTCAATTTAAGCTACTTATTATTTGTTTACAGAATGACTTTAAGTATTAATTGTATTATAAACCATTTTGTTTATGTATTTGTGCTGTTAATTATTAAAATATTCACAAACTCTTAATGCTTTTTGTATTTGATAGAAATAAGATTGACCTCAAGTTTTAAATTTTCTGAAATTTCTTTTTAAAATATATACAGCTATACACAACTTGTCAGGCATGTCACTTGTTGGGGCTCCTGTTGTTTTTAAACCTGCGCATTCGGCTGAATGCATTAACCTTCTCTTCTAAAAAAATACTTCATTTTCTGTGCCCAAAAAACCTTTCATTCCTATAATGTTAAACCACCTAATGTTGTTTTTCAGCTTCCTGCAAATGGAGGCAAATGCTTCCTGTGAATTCCTGTCTGCATTATTCTCACTTCCACTGTAAAATAAACAACAAGTGTACATTGTGCCTACAGAAAGGAACCTGTGTTCCTCTAAAAGGTTCATAATCAGAATGAGCTGTGATTGGCTGGAAAGCTGTCTGGGGGTGGGGTGTTAGAGCAGCTATAGGGCAGATCATGTCACCGTGTGCTCTCACCTGCAGCAGGTAGCGGATCTGTTGTTTGGTCAGTTCAGACACTCCTGTAGGAATAAGAGCCTCTATTTCTTCTTTTTCAACCTGTTTTGCCCACACAACCGTACATACAGACACACAGAAAGACACAAATGTGTTTAACTGCTGCACCTGTATTCTCCAACACAGTTATTCAATTATTACTGGCTCCCATTTAGAGCAACTAATCATACAAATTATTATATGTAATATTAACAACTACAAAACATGTCAAAACACTAAACTATCAATCAGCGCTTTCAGAACTGGCTACAACTTATCATTAACACTTTCAACTGATGTCATATGAACTGAACAACATGCCACTCTCTACCTTGTAGTCATTGGTGGGGTCCAAAAGGTGTTTCCTGCAGAAATAAAACAAACCTTAAACATAAACAGCCTTAAAGCAGAAGCAGAGACTATATTAAAACATGAATACCTACAGTTAGCATCGTTCAAGGACAGTTTTGAACAAGATGTAGTGGTTGAAACCACTATTCCCTAATAAATACTCTAATGAGTCACTATAGTCAGAAAGCAGATAACATTAGCTTTCAGATATCACACAGACTGGGATAGCTTCTCACACATATAATCTCACTTAAGATTTCTCAAGCTATCAAGACAGTGGCTGACAGGGTTAATGGTGATGTTTAGGCTTATCTGATGCAAATCATTATCTTCCCCATCTAAACATAATGGGTTTTGTGTCTGTTGGATTGTTTGTCTGATTTATGGCCTGATACGCTAAAGGAATTACACACGGCCAAAAAATGCAGCAAAATATCCGAATGCCTTTGAATACCATGATTTGGCACATTTCACTGGTACAAATGTGCCAGGCAGGAGTGTAAACTTCTAGTTCACCACAGACACCTGACTCATCTGTTTAACAGGCTGAAAGCATGCCAGACAGTGCCTCATGTCTGGATATGTTCCTGCTGTACTGAGCCTCTCTATCATTATTGCTGTTCCTCTGAACTACTCATTTGAACTAATTGCGTCAGAAGTAAATGATTATTATATCATTAAAACAACATCTGTCATGTTCTTCAGAAGAATAATGTTAATGTTAATGTTTATCTGACATCTTTTAAACTACAGGGTATTGTAAGGAGACCATTTTATTAATTTATGTACTCTTTAAAAACTGATTGTTGTTTAGTTTTAACCGAAGTGTCTCACATTTAATATATATATATAATAATATATAATTATATTAATTATTGTAGCTATAGGACATTCAATATATTGTGTTATACTGTGTATTTGTGCGTGTATATATGGTAAATAACGATCCCTCTACCTTCCACGGATTTTGGCCACATGTTCAGAGATGTAGGTGTGAATGTCACAGTTCTTGCGGTACACCTCAGCCAGGAGTTCACCGAAGAAGCGGTTGTCCATCTTGGCAACCTGCTCCACCTCGACGACACTGAGTTTGGGGGCATCGATCACATCTCGCTGGACCACGACCTCCTCACGAACGCTGGAGCTCTCGGGCAACTCTGGCTGGAAGAGGAACACAGGAAGTGAACATGTGACTTCCTGCCCACAAATCCTGGTCATATCTCACATATCAAAGCTGCTGACAAGGTTTGTTGAATGTAATTTGAGAAGCGGTTTGATCAGCTACAATCCAGTCAGTTTAGTATTGACAGAACAAGTAAACAATTCACCCACGTGATTAAACTAATACTTGAAACATGCAAAATATGTAACTCTTACATAACAGCACATGGGGCCCATGCAAATTACAGCAGCACATATGAAGGAACTATCTCACGAGAAGCCAATAACTTCTGCCTGTTTATGTAGGCCTAAAAATAAGTAAACACATGCAAGTTAAATTCTGTAAGTTTGATACAGACTTTAATAAATATGATAAGACGCATGAGGTAGATAAATGGTTAAGATAAATGCCACACCTCTGCATTTTAACCCAGATAACATACTTATGAGTTACGTCTCTCACAAAGCTTTTAAAAGCAACCAACAAACCTACATGCCTGAAATGAAGTGAACCATGACCTCTTAGGGTCATACTGAAAATACTTAAAATACTTTAAGTATATAGTCCTTAAAATACTGATACTTGATGTTGCAATTTGTACATTTTAGTATAAGATACTTTTATAATTTCTGCTTATATATACTTCCCATGACAAACAATAACCGATGTCCATTGTACTAACTGAACTGTCGATACCGGATCCTTAATTAATAGTGTTTTTCTAAAGTTTCAAACTGATTGATGGCTTTGCATTGTAGTAGCATTAGCAGTGTTTTTCTAAAGCTTCAAACTGATTAATAGAAAAGCATTGAAGCAAGACACAGAGCAACAGCAAGATTGAGATTTGGAGGCGTGTTGAGTGGTCAGACTGGATTCCACTGATCTGTAAGAGCCAATCAGATGACGGTTTATAAAGGGTCTGGTTCCATTTAGGTTGATAGTGGAAAACAACACCCACACTATCATAAATCATTGA
This sequence comes from Yasuhikotakia modesta, assembly GCA_036877545.1. Lineage (NCBI taxonomy): Eukaryota > Metazoa > Chordata > Actinopteri > Cypriniformes > Botiidae > Yasuhikotakia > Yasuhikotakia modesta. The sequence goes on from JBAJNP010003461.1 coordinate 26,126, forward strand.
GGCTGCTATATTGTCCAGTCCTTTATTATTCAATGGTTAAATTCCCAACATCTTTTAAATTTAAGATTAAAAATAATAACATATAAATAAAACGAAGCACATTTTTAGAAACATTTAGGTTTTATTTGCTTTGTAATTGATGTACTTTTGAGTTTTTTGTCGTTCCTGTTATTGTTTCCCTTGTTTTTATCAATAGCGCTGCAGTTTAAGGCTCTCATTGGTTTCTTTTTAGACTCCCTGCAGTGGTGAGAGTCCCTTAAGGTCACAGCTGGTGTCTTTTTAGGGCCATGCATGACCATGAATGCTGGCTTTCTGTTGACAAAACAGTGGATGACCCCCAGGGCAGGACACTCCCACCCATAAATTTACCAAAAACATCCCAAACGATCAAAATGCACATTTACATGTGGCAAACTTTTTTTTAAATACTACAACTTATGGTACGCAACAGCGGACATTTGATCAGTTTGTGTGTTCTCTGTGATTTAAACCTGTGACTAGTTATTGTTAATGATACACTCTACCAGTTACGCTACAGTAACATGCAAAGCAGCTTATCAACGCACGGGCCTGTTCTGTTCTGTGCACCCAGCGAATGAAATTCGCAAGGCAGCAGAACTTTTACAGGAACGCAAAACTCACTCAGGAGTTTGCAGGTGTCAGCAGATGTGTTTGTATGTTCAGAAGGCACTTATACAAAGAAAGTGTTTTTGAAAATGGGTGTGACAGCCCTTAAGAACATTCCAAACATTCTGTGGCCGAAAAAACCTTAATGACAGTGTGAACTGGGTGTGTGGATTTCAAACTGAAACCGGTTTGAAGTTGAAGTTGCAACAATAAACGGCAGCCCTGAATGTTTCTCATATTACCAAACTTGCTATCTTTTCCATCAAGTTTGCGTGTTTATGCAGGATTAATAACGCATGAATGCAGTTTTGTGTAAATTATAGATTTTCATTTGGGAGTGTTCTTCAGAGATAAAAAGAAGATAGGAAGACAGATAAAAAACATCAATGTTCATGAGTTGTACTTTGAACTGTAGTTATAGTTACTGTAAAGGTACTGACAAGTTGCAACAGGTACTGCACGTGGCAAGAAAGGGCATATTACAGTTTAGTGCTTCTAGTTTTACTGGCTGCACAAGGTAATATCACCAAAATAGGCAATATTCAACTACTTTTCAAATCCCACTTATTCCAATGAATAATAGAGTGGACACAGTTGTTTATAAGGTGCTCAAAAAAACTAGCAGTATTTCCCAATCACCTGACTCGTCCTTATATGCAAATTTCACTAGGTTGTAGAATCACCTCATTGGACAACAGAAGATTCCAGCACCACTGAGTTACAAGATGTTCTCCACTGCTAGTGTGCAACAGGCATCTAACAAAAATATAAACACCATCACATGGCCATACAAAAATCTCTTATCCTTTAAACCTCTCTTAAAAATGAGGAACTGTGTCTTTAAGTGTCCCCTCATTTCATAGGGTACAAACATACTGTGAAACTGAGCAACTGGCTGTGTCTAATCTGCACGTCTGAGGAGGAAATTCTCAAGAGTTATGAGAAGACACTGTATAAAGTTATTCATCCGCTGAACCTGGGGGATGTCCTTTCTGAGGTATTGCTTTCTCCACAATACCTCACTGTTTGAAAAAATAGGTCGATATGGGAATCAAAAGCTTCTCTGTTCAAGTGTAAGAACAGCAGGTCATTACTCTGGTCCACAGTGAAAGGAAGGAGTAGTGAAGAGAGAAACAGAGAGAAGAGAGAAACGGAGGGAGTTAACGTCTTTAAGAATGACTGGCATGGGGGGTTTTGTCATAAAAAAATGCAACTATCCCAGGACATTATATAACTGGTGATGGGATATGACCATGTTTTTAACATTTAATTATGTAAAAGCCTATTTATTAAAGCAAAATTTCACTTTCACATTAAGATTCTCTTAAAAATATTATGAACCAAATCTTAACCCAGAATGTACCAACCAACCCTAATATCAAATAAATCCTGGTCTCCCCTACATTTGATAACAGAGACAAATTTTTTATGCACGGCCATATTTAACACATTTCTCTACAATGTCTCAAGTCCCAATCGATTGCAGTTATGTCAAAGCTGAGGTATTCACAACTACTAAGTCATCAACATTGTGATTTCAAACGTAGGTCACAAGTTTAACATCCACATGTCTATTGACATTCATTATCTGATGAGTCTGATGAGTGTAACAGGACATTCTAATGAGCGAATGAATGTATGCACTTTTATCCAAAGCAACTTACGGTGAATTCAAGGCATACACTTATCAGTTCTTGTGCTCCCCGGGCTCAAACCCACAACCTTTGCCCTTCTAACACAATGCTCTACCAGTTGAGCTACACAGGAACATGAACATGTATGCTGTGCTGGCACTGCGCTTTAGTAATTTATTAATAATTTACTTAAATCGTTTCACAGTCTAGATTGTTTGTCATAATTCATCGAAAAGACACACAATTATGATAATTGTAATATTTATGTAACTAATGAAATATGGTGTTCTAATTCTATTAATATCCCTTCACTGTACAAATGCCTGACCTCAGGAGTCTTTGTGTAAATTAACTAATATCAAGAGTGTTTTATTTAATTTGTATCAGTTTTAAACTTAGATGAGACTACACTCTTATCTGCAGCTGAAAAAGTAGGTTTAAATTACCTAAAATGTTAAATATGTGGACACATTATGAGTGGGGCATATATCGTATAAGTGTTTGTAATAAGTGTTCAAATTCTGAACAAATCTGTCAAGCTTTCTAAGGTGAACCTGTATGAGCCTGCCAATGAGATTCCTTCACACCTGTTGCTTCTATGAGATTCAACACATGAATGACCTCATATAACTTTAAATTGTTTTATTATGCATCACAATATATTCATGCAATATGACTTAAAATATAGCCTTGTAAAAAGTAGAATAAATAACTTCTGCTTTTCACATCTATAAATTTCCAACCACATTCTGCTGACGCTTGTGTACTATTTTTGCATTGTGCATGCTTACAGTTACCGCAAGTCTATGACATCAACATGACATCATGTGAAAAAAACGTAAATTCATTGCTTCATAACATTACAACTCTAATTACAACTAACACCACTTCTGTGTATGAATCTACAAACAGAATGCGCCCTTCCATCTTCTGTCGCAGCATGCCCACAAACACAACTGCACAATGACAACAATCTCCAAATCATTTTTTAAACTTGAGGAGAGGCCAGATCAAAGCCTAGTGACTCATCTGCAGATAAAACATACTAGACCTCCATAAAGCGAAAACAGAAAGACTTGGCAGCACCTAATGTAGATAAACTTAAGAATAATACTGCTTCAAACCTTACCCAGGCAGATTTATCTAGCTCAACCTGTCTATCATCAGGTCTGTTACCCTAAATAAACTTACTAGTTTAATGCATTTGTAAGTTAAACAAGACAGGGAAATAATAGCACAGCATGTTGCACAACAAAACAAACAAATAAAAACAAACAACTGTGTGGCTCATTATTGTTTAATCAGGACTTCAATTCAGCAGACAGTTTCATGACAGTTTCTATGTTCTATGGAAATCGAACCCATGACCATGGCAACATTAGCGCCATGATCTACTAAACCATAACACTGTGCGTAAGTAATCCCTGGTAATGCGCAGTAAGCACTTACAACATACACCTGTCAAACAACTTGGCGGCACGAAAGTTAACAGTTGCGATTAACCCTCCAGCATTCTTCTGCCAATGTTATAACTTTTGCTAGGCACAATCTACAAGGGTGTTGACACACTCTCTTTCCTTGAAGTTACTGAGTCCATTCTGTCAGACACACCCTAAACCCTGCAGGTACAGCACTTTTACTCTCACTAATAAATTATTATAGCATTATCACGCATGTGCTACCAGCCACACGCTAAAGCCTGGATCACACCAACGCTTGTTTTCCTAGCTAACGTCACAAGCATGAGAAACAGTTACCACACATTTAACACTGAAATGAGAACTGCTCATGAATTTGCTTATGAGTGTTGCATTGCAAAAGCATAAGGTCAAGCGTAAATTTGAGGGAGTATGTTTGTGCATTGTGCCACGCTAACCCTACGTGCACATGCAGAATTCATACACAACAGAATTCAGCATTAAGTGTTACTGAATGTTACTGCATGGTTGATATTAATGCATTACCTCTGAGGGTTTGGGACTCTTGACTGGGCTGGTGGACTGACTTAAGAACGAGGAAGATTGTCCATTTACTGTCTAAATACAAAACAGCAAAACAAATTGAATCAGAAATGTACAATTAAATGAAATATGCAATTACTGGACTATTAAGTGAAGTACCATTGCATGGAAACAATAATCTTCCTTGGAGTTCCACAGTTAAATAACAACACACACAAACATTTCTATGCATCTATTCACTTCATCACATACTTTAATTTTTTAATGCTTATGAACTATTAACCTATTTAAGAGTTACTTAATGTTTGTCATTTAATCATTATTGCAACAGTTGTTATAAAATGGATCTCAATTTACATTACACTGTTGTCACTGTGTTTTTCAATTTAACAACATGTGACGTGAATTAAAACCTGACATTACTGTGAAGCTGCTTTAATGTAATTGTTAAATTGTTAGAAACCTGATAAAAAAGTATTTTAAAGTAAAAAAGGGAGAACAGGGTAAAGTTCAGCAGCTATTGTACAGTTATGCTCTCTGACATTAAAGGTTCCAGTAATATCAAAGGTGTAACTTGACAAACAACAATGTAAACAGCAATAAAACACAAAGCAACTTCCATGTGTGCAAGAAAACTCACTACTTCGCTGTTCACGCTGCTGACGCTCACCGGCTGGAGGTTCTGTACATACACAGGTGACACGTAGCGCGGAGCTTGACTCAAATACACAACCGATCCCGCCTGCTGCTGCACGGGCACCAGGTAGCGCCCGCCCCAGTACACCACATTCCCTTCCACGGCGCCGTTAATGTACTGACCCGGCAGCTGAGCTCCCGTAAGATTTACTGTACGGCAAGTATTCGTACCTTCGCTTAGCCCGACCGGCGAGGTTAAGAGAGTTGGCGTAGTCGGTTCAGCGACACTCATGGTTTTGACCGTCGTTACGCTTTGTTTGAAAGGTAAAGTCATGTTTGCAGTAGAATCACAGAAGAACTAACATGGATGAAGAAACAGATCGCGTAAAGTTAAACAATGTTGTTTCGACACACGCGCATCGAAACTGGACTTGTGAAGAGTCTTCGAGTTAAGTTGTATAAATGACGAGAGGCGGTGTTTACTAGACACACCTCTCAGCTCAGATGTCTGAACAGGAAGCTTCTGGCCAGGAATGAGGTAACGAATTGTTTTCGGCTGTGTTTCAAACCCCAGGCAGTAACCTATCTGGACAGCATTTTGGGCGGAGCATCGCTCTCCAAAGTGATGTACGCGCGTAGCCGTAACCAAACGATGGTATTTACCAGCCTATTTACATTGTGTTCTGAATTCTCCAAAACTGCATTGGTACTACAACGTTAACTATTAACACAAGTTTCAATAACGTAAATTAAAAAAAGAGAGGAGAAACTTTAACATTTTTAATGAACTTTTAACTTGTGTTAGAGGCCAAATGCTGCACAAACCTATTATCACCAAAAGTGCAGACTAGGCAGGCTACTGATAATGTTTTAAAATACCTCCTGTTTGACCTATTTTAAAGGCTAGTTAGAAACTAGTTAGTTTGCATATACAATGGCATCCTATTCATTTTTCATGATATTGATGATATTTATTGTTTAAACTTAAAAAATAAAAAAGAAATTCAACAGAACCTACTAAAACAACCAACATTTTGTGAACACTGTTTTTTTATTGTCAGGGTGCACAGTAACAGACTAAACAAAAAAATGCATTCTATTCAAGCAACAGACCAAAATTAATGTTGATATTCAAAGACCCTTAACCAAAAGTGCTGATGACATAAAAATTACACGCAGTACAAGTTTCAAGGAGAATAGTGATGTGTTATTAAAAGCACACAAGCTATGATAGGGCATAAAGTAATAACATGATAGAGCCTTTGCTTTTCAACACCCAAATCCTCTTTTGTAAACCATTTCTAATACAATATCCAATTAATTTAATTTATGAAGTAACATTTGGGAAATTATACCTTGTCAAAACATTTTACAGTCAGAACATTCAATGTGCCTTTTATTATACAACCAAATTAACACCGAATAAACTAAACAGTACCTTTATATGAAAGAATCACATGGAATTATAATAAAAGCATAAATTAGCTCCCTGAAATTATAAAAATAATGTTGTAAATCTGCAAAATAAATTTATAAAGCCTTTAATAAAAAAATAAATTAAGAGGACAATTGAAATGAGTTCTCGCTGTTATGAACTGTGGGCGGCTAATAACAATTTCAATAAAAACACTGGCACATAGGCTAATGTTGTTCTTGGTTTTTCATGAACATAAATAAAATGATTCTTTAAAACGTAAAAGTGCCAGAAAGAAACATCATGCATCATGCCATTATCTAGCAAAATCTGCAGTTTGGGAGGGAAGTAGTTTTCCCAAACAGGAAAACAAACCCTTACATTACATATAATATACTGAACCCCTTGTGGTCATGATAAACAGTTTGCCTATACAACTTAAGCAAAACCCAAGACACCAACTGACATAATATTTGCTTATTTTACAGTAAAGACTGATTTGCTTCTGAAGAAGTTAAAGGGCATGAATGATAGAGCACTGTAAATTATAGCTGAAGTATTCATGTTTGGCAAGCATATCAGGGACATTAACAGTTCAGGCAAAGGCATTTATATATATAAAAGCAGGAACAAGGCTAGATGACAAACAGTGATGAATATGTAACAGTACTGTTCCAATAATAATATTATGAGTCACTTTTTGAAAACTCAGTAACAACAGCAATGGAGTACTGGTTTAATACACACACACTTTGGCAATGAGGCAAGCAATTCAAATGCTACTCACCCCCTCTTTTTCCCACAAAATCTGACTAGTAACAAACCAAAAATGCTTCTTTTTTGTCTATCATACAGTAGCAGTATTTACAAAGTTTGATGCGCGCCAAAATATTTGACATTTTGCATGTGCTTCATAGAACAAACACATGCTCACACGATCTCTACACACATACATGCAGATGGTTATAATGATGAACCATGGCCGAAAAAAAAAAAAAGTTAAAATCAATACATATCTTGTGCAATATCACAAGTGCTTTCAATTCTGTGCACATTAAACAAACAAACAAAAAACAAACCCAGCACCAATTCTAACGACTATTTTAGAGGTCTTGGACAAAAAACAGGTTTTGTGCGCATTGGGTCTAATTATTAAAATTTAAGCAGCACTTTATTCTGTGAAACAATGTCTGCATACGTTTCAAATTCTATCAAATTTGAAAATGTATTCAATCGTTTTATTTAGTTTATTAATCGTTTTATTTAGTTTAATTTACACAAAAGCGTTCGCTCATAGTTCATGGACCCTGTCCACTGAGTTCACTGTCCAGGAAATCACTGACCACAACATCCTACAAAACCTCTGTTGGTATTAATTTATACTGCATTTAAATTTTTAAACATAGTACAAATAAATAGTGCAGATAAAGCAGAAAGGCATTGTTCTTAATGAGCCATCACTAATTAATACACTAATCATTTAAGCACTTTAATGCTTAACACTTCTGGGGATTATATTATGAAACAGCAACTCCTTAGACTCGCAACATTTAGCTGAACACTAATCTATTGCTCTACATCCCCACCGAAACAGGGAGTCTTCAGTAACTTTCAGTACTATGCTTTACTAAACAGATGCAAAGCTCCCAAACCAGTGTTCAAACACGCTTGGTGGTTTCCAGTTTACCTCTGATGTTCACCAGTGTGGCCTCTAGCTGACCAAGCATACATTACTAAAGCCTCACTGGTGTCATAAACACAGAGCTGACAGGAGAGATAGCTGCCAGGTGAAAAATAAAGCATTCAGGTGCAAAAAGAGTGTTTTAAATATAAAGTGTGTACAAACATAAATAAGAACAAGGAGTTCTTAAATAAACATACTCATAGTTGATAGAGATGAAGGCTGAAGGACAAAGTCCCACACACACAAACACACACGGCAGTTTCAGCAGCTACAATGGAAGTTTCTTTAGTTGTTCAAAAGTGATGAAGAACTGAAGCTAAAGTCAAGGACAATTAAAAGATCATGGGCTATACATATAATTCATACATAATGTGTACATTTCTCAACATAGATGTAGAAAGACAATACAGTGCCAAGATAGAAGGGCAGCCTAGTGCATGAGCATCTAATTGAATTGATTGCTCAGTTCTACAGACAGGAGGGACTGTATTACTACTTGGTACCACAGTACTGGCACCTTGTAGAAATAACAAAACCGCAGGTTCTGCAATTTGTCTTCATCTGCCTCTGAAGAGCAATAGTGCCATAAGAACACTTGAAGGCCATTTGTTTAAGTACCAAAATGCATAACTTCACATTTCAACACAGTGTGTCAAGGCTAAACTAGATCCAGTGTGGGTAAATAAAGCTCACTGAGAAAACAAAGGGCAATAGTAATAGTAACATTTTTTACAAACAATTTTCTCCAGAAGTGCAGAGCAAAACCAGAGTGGTTTGTGGAGTTGCATAATTTTGCCAGAAGCAAGAATTTAAAGAGCATAACACAGTTTATGGCCATAACGCAGTTCCAGCTGCATTCCAAAAACTGTTGCTAGACTAAAAGCAGTCAAGTTTTTCATACTTTGCAGTTTCTACTCAAGCAGAGAAAATCCTAATAGTGGATAATGTGTTCGTCTGCTGCTCAAATCTGCAGTCTTAATAGTGACCACATAATGTGACCAGATGGCAATTACGTATATATACACTGAAATATTCAGTGCACATTCAACTATTCAATGTTATGTGGTGAACTTGGAAAGCCCAGGTGGAGCGGATTTAGAGTGTTTACAGAATGCTTTAAGCATGGAGGGACACTTGCTTTTCTGTACTCTGACTATGACGCCCTCTAGTGGCTGGTAAATACAAACACTAGATAAACGTTGTACCTTTAAAACTACAAAAGTATATTTCTTTGCTAAAGGATACAATGATGTTCCAGGGACCCAGACGTAGCCAGTTGGGCCAGAAGCCTTTATAGAGGGCAAAGAAACCCTCATTTCTCCAGGTCTGCATGAGTCCATCTAAGGTGCCTTTATACAGAGGGTTACCTGCGAGCACGCGCTGGTTCATCATGCGTGTCCTCACCACATCCACTGGGTTTGAGGCCAGTGCCCCTGCCAGACCACACGCAAAACTGGAACTAAATGAAAAACACAATCACATTGTCAATATTATGAAGCTCTTATCCTCCAAAGTTTAAATTGACCCAGAAAGATCTAATGTACAGATGCTCACATGAAATGTGTTAACACCGTGTCTCCCATGAGACCTGAACGTATCAGGTGCTTCTTGGTGATGTCATAGACCGGTAGCTCTACACCCACCACGATTGCCGCCCTTTGTGCTGTAGGAATGACACCCTAGAAACAAATGAATAGATACTGAATAACAGATATCTTATATCCAAGATATTGTTGGATCCTTCTTTAGCACATAACTGTCCAAAACCTAGTGAACATAAGCAATAATCTAACAAAGATGGAACCAGGATTAAGTGACCGATTTGAAAATGACGTACATAAGCAGCACACAAATAGCGCTTTGCCCAGGGAAGTGTGAATCACAATTTATTCAAATAGAACTTGCCGTTAGCAAGTGCTAAGCTAATGATCAGCCTGTCAGGCACAGACTAATATATACAAAGCAGTCCTTTCTAGAATTAAACACACACACTTTTATGTGAATAAAACTCATGTTTAGTTTTATAAAGAATTACCTTTTGTTATCAACAGTATTGTGTATATTATTTAATATTTCCCTTGCTTGGTAATGTTGGAAGCATGCCTATGGTGATTTAACACTGCATTCACAGTCAGCTCACCAGCTTTTGCAACAAAGCTAATGTCTGGTTTTAATGCAAATTGAACACAAATTCTAACAAAGCATTTGCTAAACTTGTTAGTTAAGCCAAACATGAGAACAAAATCTCCTCACTCACCCTCCACAGGCCCCGCGTGCCCTCTGTCTGGTAAATGTTGATGAAGTTGGACATCATGCTGCCCTGTAACAGGCTGCCCTGAGCCTGCATGCGAATCTGACAGAACCGAGGGAATTAACAGGAAGTCAGAGAGAGACTAACTCTGTGGTTTGTGGTATAAACAAAAATGCCAAGACAAAAGCAATAACGCCTAAAGGATGAAACAAGTTTTGACAGATTCGCATCTAAACCTCCGTCTGTGGCCAGTAGTTTTGCCAGATATTTGCTTTACAATGCAATATTTTCTGCTTAGAATATTATTGTGTTGTACTTTGCTTTCTTGCATCACACACCTATATTCAATATTATGACATTAATTGTACTATGAAGAACATACTGTAAACTTTGTTCGTTAGTCTATCCTACCCAAACACATTCTAAACATTTCATTGTGATGATGTTATTTTTTCCCATGGTTTATATGGCCATGTTAACCCTGGAAGATGATTCAAACTCTACTTCCACTTACCTTTAGCACATCCGTGGGATTTGCCAAGGAGGAGGACAAAACTCCAGACACCACCCCACAGAAAACATTAATCACCATAGTCTCATCTGAGCAAAGACCACAAAATCCATTACAATCCATTCATACTCAACACTTAGCTTCAAGATTCAGAGCCAAAGATTCCCATCCTTGGAACAGCATGCAGAGTAAAAACAACATAAAACGAAACTAAAACAATCCTGCTGAATCCAATTAAAAGACACTGATGGGCCAGCTGTGATTCTTCTATGAGTGGTTATGGGAGAAATAATGTTTGCAGAGAAGATTCGAGTCCACTGGCGCCAGATAAGGTAATGCTCTGTCTGCCTCATTGGCACCTTTTGTTTGGACCACACATTAGTGACTGTGGTTACACCGTTCTCAAATTGGAAATGTCTGGTATTGATTTAGCTGGAGCTTATTGCTGTACTTGATTATGTATGTGGATTTTTATTCAGCATGCATAAAACAAAGTATTTCTTGAAACCCTGTCATGTATATCCAACTGTGAACAAAATATTAATCTAGTCAAGAACAACGTGAACAACTACAGCCACAGGTATAAACAATTATTACCAGGTCTCTGGAATACTTGATTCTGATTGGTCAGTTCCAGAATTCTAATGAGCGGCAGTGAAACACTCTCCTGCTCATTCACCTTCACAGTTCCTTGCTGGTGGAATGAGCTTCCAATTAAACTCTGTCAAATTCATCACATGCCAAAAACGGCTACAAACTTGTCTATTCTGTGAATACTTCACAGGAATAAATTGACTACTCTGAGGAAAAAACTTTCTCTTACCCTCAACAGATATTCTCTAACAATTATTGGGGCTCTGGACTCCATTATAACTCTGTAGTGTTATTGCCTATATTGTTTTCCTCACCTTGTACGTCAAATTGGTTTAAAGCAGTGCTACATGCCTAAATATAACGTTATCCCCTGATAATAATGCCTAGATGTACATTACCTTTACTTAAACACACAAGTTGCTTTGCCAAGATGTTCCACCACACTATCAAATATTCAGCCAGCTTTATCCCACACTCTAGAGCCAACTAGTACAATCTTCTACCCAGGTGCAATGCGACTGGTTTACAACAACAAGTTCTTTGCCAACAGGAAAAGCCACACCTTTACAGACTATATTTGATGTTTAATGCTTAACTAATTTGAGGACGCCAAACAGTAACTGTGAACAAGGCCCTAAACTTTTGAACAATGACAATGATGGGCTTTAATTTATAATAATACTCATCACATCATCACAGTTATTCGCATTATTATAATGTTATAAACAATTTGAATCACCTTTACTTATAGAATGTTCATGTAAAAAGGAATGCCTGTATCTGTGTTTCTGTTTCTGTTTCTGTCAAATGGCAAAAAATATGTAAAGAGGAGAAATAAGAGTACAATGAAAAGATTTGTGCTCTACACGCACCTTCAGGATGACTGACAAACAGTTTCTTCAGTGTGTTGTATGTTCCGATCTTTATCGTCCCATAGGAAGCCTGACGGAGGAGCGCAGGTGATATTCTGAGAAAAGAAGAAATAAACAATTTAAAGACCACTGTAATTTTACAACTCTGTAGAAATGCACTATCCACAGCCATAAATAACTGGGCGTTACAGCAGAGGATTGCTGAGACCATTTAATATCTCTGCTCCCGTTAAGGAAATTATTTTTAAAGCTTGACAGTCTTGTCATGAATTAAATCATTTGCTAAATTTATAAACCATTGTACATTCCTTCAATGAATAGTCTTGTTTGAAATGTTTTAACCTGACAAAGGTCATTATAAATGACAGAAAAGAACAGGCTTGCCAAGAACACTTGCACAGTAATATGAGAGATGAATGACGGTTTCAGAAACAAAATGTTCTTATCTACAGATAATGTCATTGAGTTTAACTGAGCAACCACAGCCATGCTGTCCATGCCAAAGCAGGGGGTCTCTTTCACTCGACTCAGCTCCTCTACAGACCCCACAGATCATGTGAGTTTAAGAACGTCTATATATAGTTTATTACACCTATCAGTTTTATTTAAAGCTGCAATCCAACTTTTGCCTCTCTATCGCCATCTCTGTTTGAAACAAAAATTGCAGGTTACTTTGTACTTTACATATGTTAAAGTACAACTGCCATTTCTCACAAAATCCAATGAGTAGCTGGTATCTTAAATTTTAAATAATTATAATAAACCTACTGTTGTAAATTGTTGTAAGATAAGGAGACCATTAAACAATGATCTGTTACATAAAAATATACAAAAAACAATTATTTATTAAGTTATGTTTTGCAGCATTAAGACTTATAAATCACAGCTGCAAATATGTACTTAACAGGGAACTTAGCCCTGAGAGTAACAATCTTTAGGCAAGAAATCTGTTGTAATTCAGATTATGCAAATGATCAGCCCTCACCCAGAGTATAACGCCCGGATGCCTTCCTCACGGCCAATCCTGAACAGGGCGTGGAACATACCCCTGTAACGGACCTCCATACAGTGGGTCTGCCCTTGTACCTGGAGCCTTGTTTTAGTGAGATCAATAGGAAAAGTACCTGCAGAGCAGAATCAGATTCAGTCTTTCAATGTTTAATTATCTGTACTCTATACGTTTCAATGTTTCATTATCT